>UELU01145027.1:0-110901 GCA_900490025.1 Megastigmus dorsalis
AGAGAGAGAGAGAGAGAGAGAACGAGTGCGAGTGTATATATATGCATAAATATAAGAGAACCACTACGGCGGGGGGTGTTTGCCTTCTTAGTGCATCATCATGGGGTTCACTGGCTTTCTTGATAAGGCTCTCGTTCGGTGTTCGATGCGCACAGTGCCAACTCACAGACCCTATATATATGCATATACGATAATGGTCGCCTTCGCACATGTCAGAAATCGCCGGCTCCGCTATGGTGCGGAGAGGTCCCCGAACTCTGGCGCGTGGGCGTCACAACGAGGGAGAACTAGTTGCTGCCCCCGAAAAACCGCCACTTCCGTCCCGTAGCGACAGCTTCCCTACCGCCTGGCCCTCCTCCTCCCCCTCTGTCTCTCTCTCTCTCTTTCTCTCTCTCCTGTACACCCCATAGCCTGGCCGCGCAATTAAAACGCCAATTTGTAACGGAGGCGCAATATCGCTGATGGCTCGAGATGGTTCTGCTTCCTTTCTGATTTAATCGCCAACTCGCTCTCTCTCTCTCTCTCTCTCTCTCTCCCTTGCGCTTTTGTGCAAGCGATACGCCCCGCGACTCGATGTTATTTTGCGAAATTCTTTTTTATACATAAGAGTGAGTGTGCCTCGACCGATCTGATAAGGATATATTCTGCACTGTTTTTTTTTCTTTTCTTTTCCTTTTCATCGTGTACTTTATTTAAATTGCCTGTCCGTTAGGTTCGAGGCGATGTTCCTCAATTAACTATTCACTGAACGGGAAAATTGAGCTCAGAAACTCTCTGCTGGTCTGATGTATTTATTAACAAATTCGCGCGGTATATTTTTGCCATGTCAGCGGATTGCTATTTATTCGCTGAATTATACAGAATTATACATATTTATGGGATCGTATATTTATATGTAAAAGCGATTTTCATTTGGAAATAATTTCGACGAGCTGCTTTTGGTATCGATATTTTAAATTAACCTTTTTTTTTTATATCATGTTAGCGAAAAATCATTAAAGCGCTGCACATGCGCGATTGACGCATGACAATACGAAAACGAATATTAATCATATTTCTGCGCATACTTTCAACAAAGTGTAATGTTCATATATGTTCCGTTTCATAATACACATTATACATTCTTAAAACTTTTTAGTGAATTTTTAAGAGAGCTTCACGCGATTGCACATACATTATTCACTAACATGTGTGCGTGAGCTATTCTCTTTCTCACTTCGGCGCATTTGCGTCATATTGTATGCTGGCCGCTCAATAAGCATCAATTTGAACTATAGAAACTCGCGCTCCTCCAAGAAAAGTCATCGATAAATCACAAGCGACATCCTCGTATATTATAGTCCCAACAATTATAATTTCCAGCTAAACCGTCATCGAAGCCGAGTATCCGCGCGCGCACGAGAGCAGGCATCGCTGCAAAATCAATAAATTATAATGTTTAATTCTCCCGGATTCTCACGCTCGCGCGGGCTCGCGGCTAAAAATACAACGTGCGCCGAATGAAAAAATAAAAGCGCCGGCGCGGCCACTCGACACTCGCGCACGGGTATTATATACACTGCAACAGCAGCGGCAAGCCGCGCAACCTATACACTCGCGCGCCCATATATAATGCGCGCACGTGCGGGACGCAGAGATCAATGCTCGCAAATTAATCGCGCAAAACTCGACGCGCGCACACACACACCACACACGCACAGACAGAGACACACACACGTAGACCGGAAAAGTGCTTTAACCCCAAAAGGCTGCAGTTGGGAGGTTTTCACGGGCGGGCGCACCGGGCGACGCGCGGCGGCCAACGGGGCTGCTATATGCGCGGCAGCCAGGCAACGCTCCCAGGTCATTGAACGCCGAATAATATCGTTGCGCGATCGGATATGTGTATACATATATACGCATACAGACATATACATATGTATATTCAACGTCGTTTCCGCGACTAAGTGGCGAGGGCACGCGTTATACGCACGCGGCAACGCCTCCGATGCACTGCACGCCTTTAAAGAGGGAAGCTCGTATCCTTTCGGGAGGATTGAGGAGTGCGAGGGAGAGATGTAGGCCCCACCGAATATTAAGCGGCCGATACCTTCGACGCGGAATATAATGCTAGTTACGCTACACGTATATATATATATATATATGTATATAATGAAGACATTACACGGGTGCGTCGACGCATGGAAAAGTGCGCTTGCGGCGGTGGAATGCCCCCTCCCCCCCTTTAGTACTATTAGGACTGTTACAACTGACGGGGGGCTTGGCTCGGGGGCCGCGTGACCGCAACGCGTTACACCACGCTGCAGCAGTCGCAATTTGGATTCCGAAAACCTGCACATGGCCGCCGCTGGCTGGTGCTGCGCGTATAACGAGACGCTGCTGCTGCTGCTGCTACTGCAGGTCTATATATAGGCGTTTGTATGCGAGCGCGTGACCCCTCGCCTCTCCCTACAGGTGGCCACGAAGCGCCGCGACTACGACTACGACTACGACGACGACGACTACGACGACGACTTCGGGCAGGTATGGAGCGGCCCATCCGACTCGCGCGCCCCGGGGTCGATGAACTGTGTATGTACGAGCTGGAGCGTCGCATCGCTAGAGCACACGTACATACGTATATACTATGCTATGTACAAACGGCACTCGCTCCGTGCACCGACTCGCTTCTGCTGCTGCGCTGCTGCTGTTGCTTCGAACCTTGTGATGGATTTGATGTGAGAATTGGTCGGGATGCCGAATAGCTTTTTTCGGGATTGCAGGCTTCTCGTCGAGTTAGCGCGTATATCGAGTTTGGTCAACTAACGAGTATCAAAAGTATAGATTGAAGATAAAACGTGTAAAATAATTGGGTTTTTAGTTTAGCTATATTGTCAAAAGTTTTGTTCTGTTAAAATTAATAAGCATGCTGCATAATCCTTTTCATACGCTGTGATTATTACGACCTTGTCCCTTGCTGTTAATAATATATTGTCTCTAAAAGTCTAAAGTTCTATATCATTTTCCTTTGTTGAACTAAATATTGCTATTTTACTTTATGTAGATATTAGATTTCGAATGTTGCTAAAGCCTGATCTTAATGACAATATTTATTAATATAAAACTAATTGAAAAACGTTTAACGTCGTAAATGACCTCAATTTTTCTCGTCCCATACCTTTTACTTTTCCGGAGTGGTAATTAGTATAATTCTTAATCTTGAGATCATTTCTAAGCTTTTTCCAATCATTTCTATTGTGAGAAATGATGTACAGGTAATTAAAAGTATGCATTATTTACATTTAATTAATATTAATGAGCATAATAAAATTATTTCAATTTTTTTAATAATTCATATAGTTCTCATATTTTTTTATGGCCTGCACTGTGACTGTTTAATAATTTAATAAACGCACTGCCCCGTGCTACGTATATTCTAATAGGATATTTATGTGTTACTTAAATAAAACATGCTCAATAGGCCTTGGCTATATGGAAAATCGATTTTCCTCGATTTCTTGTGAATAACATTGTCCTAAAGGCCACGATCAATATTTTTTTTAGATTGCTTGAAAAATATAGATTTTAATCGTCGACTTTACTGCACCGATGCATTATTAATATTATAAATCCGACCATACGCGCGTCCTTTTTATGTATCCATAATAAAATGAAACATACATTATTTCTAATCTTGTTTAATTCCATTTCAAACAAGAAATGTTTTAGAGGTAGACATCACTTATTTTTTTTTTTTAATAAATTGTAAATATTAAAACCGAGAGTTACGTTCATTTTTTTGCAAAACCGCGGATGCTGATTATCGTATACCTCCAAATTGCAGATGAAACTCTTGATTTTGAATTTTTTTTAATTACCTTCCAAAAAAAATATTAGAGTTGAACACCTCTTCTTTTTATTTTTAATTAAATTGTAAATATAAGAAAAACAGGGAATTTTGTCACTTAATTGAATGCTAAATCGCATGAAATCTTATGAAATCTATATGATTTTGAATTTCTTTTAATTCCCTTTGAAACAAAAAAGTTTTTTATTTTAAATTATAAATATTATTAAAACAGAGAATTTCGTATATATGAAACTTACATGAATTTGAATCTTTTTTAATTCCGTTTCAAACAAAAACTCAAAATGGGCATAACGAATGTTGTAATGTAGCAGATATAACGAGCAATAAGTTGAATAGCTAATCATATAATATAACTAAACATAGCTAAACATATAATTTAAATTATTGTAATACAAAAGATATAACAGGTAGAATTTAAAGAAGCGTTAATAATATTGCTTTTATAAGATAGTACTTAGCACAATATAATATATCATTAACCAATAATTTCATTTTAATCTGTAAATAACTCATTCAATTACAATTATTGCTACCTCAAAAAACAGTAGAATAAAAAAAATATTTATTTCTAAAATTCGTTAACAAATATTACTTAAAATAGTTAAAATATACTCAAATATTCTATAAAACTAAAATTATCAACCCATCAATTTTCAAGTAAATCTGTTGAAAAGAAAATATTTTATCACTACTCAAAAATATTAACTAAAACTGATATCTCTTTTAAATTGATCATTGAATTTAAATCTACAAAAAAAACCTGTTAAATAGATTACCAAGAAAAAGTTCTATACAGAATACAAATTCAAGACTATATCGATCTCTACGAGCCAAAAAATTTTTCCTATGAGATTTTATAAGAACACTGTATTCTCAATCCCACTAGGTAGAACCAGGGCGAAATACACTCAATCTCTTATTCCTTAATTTTTTAAAATATTTCTTACAATCCTACAAGTTGAGCCTTACATAAATTTTCATTTAGATTCAATTTTTACTTTCTTTCATATTTGAGCACAGTCTATATATTCAGTATAAATATTCCTTCTCGGGACTGAGAATACAATGTTCTTATAAAATCTGTTATGAAAAATTTTTTGACTCGTAGAGATCGTTATAGTCTTGAATTTGTAAACACATTGACGAGAAAAATTTTGTATTTCATACTAAACTATTACTTATATTACTATATTACTATATTTTTCGCCATGACAAAGTTTTCTTTTGGAGGAAGCAAAAAATTACCTCACAATTTACGAGCTATATCACTCGTACGCGTGAAATGCAGTTGTGCATAAAATAAATATGACGTTGTTTGAGATTATTTGTAAAATTGAATACGCATGAGCATTCGGTATTTTTGCAATAGCACACGTTGTCTGTTCGCGCATAATCAATCGTATTACAGGCTCTCGATGATTTTGCAGAAAAAATCAAAAAATCCCGAGGCATTGCAAATAACGCAATTTTAAGATTAATCTAATAGATTTGCATACGGTTAATTGAAAATTTGTGCCTTAATGTCCGGGCGTATAAAGGAAAACTGTTTCAATTTGTAAGCGCGCGCTGTTAGTACGATGAAATTTTAATTCTCCTTTTAAATCCCATATATTCTCAATCGGCCGCGCGTATAGCATACCCATTTTATTTAATTAAAAACTTTTCGAGAAATAAAGGAGCTTATAGGCTCTGCAACCACCGAGCATCGCAATCGATATAGCAGCTTTTCATTAACGCTCCTCAGTCCCTCTTTAGTTTCCATCTTGGTTTTCCGCATTCTTTTTTCTCCTCATCTCGTGTGTGTGTGTGTGTGTGCGTGCGTGTGTGTGAGTGTAGGCAGAGTCGAGCCATATCGCTTGGCCTTTGGCGGAAGCGTGTTCTCTTAATAGCGTTCCTCCTTTTTTTCTGCAATAAAACATTATGCCGTAGGAGCAGCAACAGCAGCAGCAGCTAGCATCAGCTCTGGTGCGCACGGCCTTCGCTGTATTTGTACGGTCATTATATTATCATTAAGAGAGCCTTGGAGGAGTCGATCGCTCGCGCACGCATAATCGAGACTACGATCGGGATCGCGCGGCTCGATGATGTCCCGGACTAAATTTTTCAAGAAAGGGTCGCCCCGCGGACGATCGTCAGGGACAAAACGACGCGCGCTGCATGCTAATATCGCACGCTAATTTGATGGTAATCGCGTTCATCATATCCTGCGCCTCTCTGTATGTGTGTGTATGTGTGAGTGTGTGTGTGAATGCAGTATATATTGGAAGCGAAATGACTTTGATGACGATGGGATACGGCCGCATCCTCGATGTGCATGCGCAATGACGAAACGCCGGAGTATGCACACACACCCAAACCCAAACGAGATCTTATCGCTTTTGTACTCTGAAATTGCGCGGAATGCTGTATACGCTCGCTTGGGCTGTGTGCGGATATTTTTATCTTTTTTCTTTCTTTTTTTTTTACATAATTCATAGGTGGATACTGGGAGAACGGCGAAACCAATTAGTAGCCGAATGTGTGCATAAAATTTTAAAAGTGTTTTATGACGACGAGTCTTGGTTATTTATAGGCCCCGCGACGAGAATCGATTCCGTTACGCTGCTATGGCGCGTCGGGGCGTATGGAGCTCGCGGAATAAACGAGATGCCAGCGCTATTTTTATGATGATTAGCTGCCTTTCCTTTGTAATGAATATTTTCAGAATCAACGGGAATAGAGGTATATAGATTTTCTTTTCTATATAAAATATCAAAACAAGAACGAGGTGTTTTGCCAACAGCACATGTGAACAAAATCATACGAGCCTTACTTATACACGAGACTTGAATTTCATGTAACCATTTTCCCACGTATATAAAACAGCTCGATTAATAGCGTACCGAAGTAAACATGCCCAAGGAACATTGTTACTATCGATAATCGTTGTTAAGGCCTACACGACACCACTGATTATTACCGCAAGAACATCGGCGCAATTATAAATTCCTGCCAATAATCCTCGATAGCAAACATAGTCAGGCCAAGTCAAAAACGATACGACTTTTTCTCGTAAACCATTCTAATCGGTCAGAAAGTAATCTATTTTACATCCTGTTGAGCTGCGCGCCACACGGAGCAAGGACTCGGAATACCTGAGAATAGCTCATAATGTATTGCATTATTGACCAACAGTTTTATTATTTCTCGTGTTAATTGTGTAATTAGCATATGGTCGGTCGTTGCGCGCGCGCCGCTCGGTGTGAAAGTACGAGCATTATAAACGAGTGCATATGTGGTATGCGCTTGTTTCTCTCTCTCTCTCTCTCTCACTCTATGTATATATACGTATATCTCGGGGTAATCGATACCGCGGCGCGTTCTGTGAGCCAGGGCTGCGAAACTTCTATAAGCATTTCAATTTAGCCTTGCTCTTATTGCTACAATAGTCATTGTAATTTCAGTCTAATAACACGTAACATTTGATTAAAGAGCGAACAAACACGACCTTTCCCATTAATGTATCACGAGTGTACGTATGCTGTAGAGCTAAAGGGAGAAAGAGCGAGATAGAGAGAGAGAGAGAGAGAGAGGGGGGGGGGAGGAGAAGTGAAAACAATGAATAATTTATACATAAGTTACAGCTATCATGAACCTTCTGTAAGGGAACATTTTAATAACTCTACGAGCTTAATGTATACGTATAATTGAATAGCTTAGAAGCGAAATTCGTCTGATAAAAATAAAGGAATGCTTGATTAGTTTATTAAAGTTGGTTTTCAACGGAACCGAGCATTATTCAATTATGTTTTCTCATACAGCCAACAAATTACACTGTTAATTATTATTGAAATTCCCAGTCGGATTTAGATGTTGTAATTGCAAAATACGTGTATCTTTCATTTACTCTGCTACACTTTTATTTAGTGATTGACGCATTGTTCATTTAACTTTCTAACAATAGACGGTATTAATTAAGCAAAAATGTTATAATATGATAATGTATACATGTGATGTGCAATACATTTTACGTCCTGAATAATATTGAAAAGATTATCAATAATGTAACTTAATTTTTATAGTAATACTGTTGAATACAAATTTGTGATTCAATTCAAATAATTGTGCAGAAGATAAATTCAATTTTAACAATGAACTCATCCAATAAGTAACTAAAACAAAGTTCAATACAAATTTTCAGAATGTTAAATAATTTCATTTTCTAATTATCGTGACCGTAAAAAATAACAGTAGATTACGCCACTAGGGAGAAAAAACTTGGACAGTCCAGAACTCGCGTAAATTGACACCCGTATCGAAGGCGAGCTGGGTGGCAAACACGAAGTCTGGACGGGCCAATTTTCTTCCCGAGTAGCGTTTACTATTTTTTTGCCTAGCAAGGACGAAAATACAACATTCTCGAACGGGCGCCGGGAGAGGAAGTGGTACTTTTGACCCTCTAGGCAATAAAATATTATTTTAAAAATTTGTCAACGAATATTACTGAAAGTCCACAAAAATATTCTCTATAATTATAATTATTAAACCACCAATTTTTAAGTAAATCGTTTGAAAATAAATTGTTTTAGCACGACATAAAAATTTTTAATAAAAATATTAAAACGAAAATATCTCTTAAACGGATCATCAAATTTGAACCATCCAAGAATCTATAGAACAGATCGTTAAAAACAAACTTTCTACAAATTTTCAAAATGATAAAACGATTTTTACTCAAGTTATATTAAAATGCAAATAGAAACGAAAATCGATCTTTTTCACTAAATAATTGTTTCCTTAAAACTACTCAACAAAATGACTTGAAATTTTAACTAAATTGAGATATATTTTAGTAATCAATATACTATTTAAAAAATATAAATTTACATAGAACATTTCACTTTTTTGTAAATAAACGACACAAGATTATGCGACACTAGATAATCTAAAATTTATTGTTTGAAGTTATAGAATAACAAAAAATCTATCTGATTTATTGTCAATTATAACATTAACAGGTAAATTTAAGTAAAAAAATATATAAAAGCAATCGTTGTAACTCTTTCTGTTGCTTCATCCTTGAAAGAAAACAAAAATGTTTAATAAAGTTATATCATAATCGGTGAAATAGTTCCGGAGATATGGTCCGTGACATACGTAAACACACACTCACCCACAAACAATTTTTAAAAATAGCACATATTGTTTCGTTAAATGATCAAAACATACTTCTATATAATGTGATCAGAAAACTGCCTTTTGGAGAAAGCAAAACTTGCAACAGAAATATTTTTCAAAGTAATTTTTAGAATATAGTTTTATAAATATTTGATTACAGCTTACTATTCCATGGAAATTCTTTTCAATTTTATGTTATCCAATTTCTTAAATAATAGAATACTAGTTTCCAAGAAAATTATTTATACTACGGAAATATTTATTTTATTACATAAATTAATATTATATTAATTAATATTAATTAAATTATATTATATTAATATTATAATATACTATTTATATCGTAAAATATTCACATAAGTAAATAGATAGATATGAATGTACTCATAGATTAGATTAATTACCTTGTTATAAAAGAAGATGATTTAACAAAGCGATATAGTTAAGATGTATAACAATGTAATAATACTAAAGAATACAAATCTATTTCCACGCTAATGATGGTATGAAATTAAAAGTATTTTTGTTATAAAAGTTAAATAGGCTAGTAATGACGTACATGTTATATTTGGCATTTAAATCGTTTTAAACAATCTTCCTATAAACTATAAAAAAGTATGCCTGTTGGTTACTTATTTCTTTACACTGTTACGACTGACTTTAGGCATTCTTATATGAACTCACTACATATACATATAACTGTAAAAAATATCTTAAGTAAAAGCCAACGATAAAGTAATCTCATAAAAATAAAATGTTTAACTTAAAAAATTACTATTAATTGTATAATTCGAGATATAATCATACGTGAAAAATGTATTTGGCATCGGGAAATTGTGGCAAATGTTTCGTCTTGTTTACTATCGATGTTAGCGCTAGTCTTATTTTGTGTGAGTCCTAATACATGGAAGGTTAAACTGTACCCTTTGAGACATTGGTAAAATAAACTGCCATAATCGAAAAAGCGAGTCTCCTCAATTCCAATAGACGATCGTCGTAAATTTATTCTTATATGAACACAGGTATACACCAGACGTACCTATACGCTGGATATAATGTGAGGTTTAACGATTCGACATGATACGACGACCTGACGAAAGAGGCTATTGATAGACGCTCAAGTAGGCGAACCGCCCGACTTGATTGTACGAGTATGCGTATATGTAAGACTGCGACGTGACTGTATATAGTGTGTGTGTGTATAGGTATACAAGGTGGGCGACTATCGCCGCCTTATTTTCTTTTCTGTTGCGCTGCTCGCGCGCGAGCCTCTATACGCGCTCGTGTGTGTGTGTGCGCGTGTGTGTTTGTGTGTATTTGTGTGCGCGCGTGAGTGTTTGCGTTCGCGTTCAATACTGTACTTTTCTAAGCTTCGATATCGAATTTCACGTGTATACTACCTGCGAGCATACTATTGTGCGCCTTGATTCTACCTCGAATTTCGTCACATGAAACTTTTTATTTTGTACGCCCCTCGCGCGCCGACGCTGCCGCTGCGGCTAATGTGCGGTTGTATTTTATTACAATTGTTCTTTTTATTTTCTTTCTCTCTTTCTCTCTCTATACGCCTCTGTGGCAGATTTATTGAAAATTACTGTCTCTAATGTATATTGTTACAGTGTAGGTACAAGTGAAATGCCTCTAATTTAGGTAACTTCCGCGGTATTATGAGCGTCGAACAAAACTACTTTTACTAAATATTTTAGTTTGTTCTTTTACGTTTTTATGTATTAACAATATATCAGAAATAATTACGTGCAACACGTTGATCTATTAATTAAATTTCATCAAATTTAATTAAGGCTCAGGTGCATATAGGATCTTTACTTTTTCAAATATTTCGTTAACATTTTTTTCTCGGTAAATACAATGATTATCCAAGATTGTGTAGGCAAACACGAACGACAGAAAAACCGATGTTACTGAAGTAGTAGCAGCAGTTTTAAACCACCGCCTTTTTCCACCGTACTCCATTTATCAATATTAATTACAACCACAGTGTTTCGCAGTAGCCTTAATACAAAACACCTCTCCATAATACATTGTTGCTGAAATTGCGAAACGACAGTCGAAAATTTTTCTCGCTCCCATTATATCAGCAAACGCATGACGCAGCTCGCAGCGTATATTACGTCAGAGTCTCTCTTTCTCTCTCTCTCTCTCTCTCTCCTTCTCTACTGCCCGTGTTTACCCCTGAGACGAGTGTCTCGTAAAGTGAAAAGTCGCGAAAAAAAACGTCTGTTATTAAAGCACATTTCGGATCCGCCTGTTTACCCGTTTTTCGCGCTACACACGAAAATTATCACGCGGTGCAGGCCGTGGCGGCTCTATTATTACAGGCGCGACGGTCCGAAATAGGTGACGCATTTCCGGAAACAAGCTTGGTACACCGATAAGCCGCCGCCGCGCGAGCTCGAGCCCACGGTATTATTAGCTGCAGTCTCTCTCTCTCTCTATGTGTGTGTGTGTGTGTGCGTGTGTGTGTGTGCCTCACACGGGCCCTATATTAACCAGACTTTTTAACGCTCGCACTTAGCACGATAACGGAGTCGTTACGGCTTCTCTATACTTGGCTATACTCGTGGCCGCCGATACTGTGTGCACCGATGTATAATTCACGCGTATGTAATGCATTTCGAGTGTTGGTGCAGTGTTGCGCTCGCGCACGCGCTTACGTAAGTGTGTGTGTGAGAGTGTGCGTTTGTATGGAGCGAGGTATGCTAGGGACGTGTAGGTGTGCAAATGTCGGCAGTCACCTTTCGACTGACTTTTCTTATTATGCGATCGGCTTCGATCGGACTGTTTAGTTCTTCGTGTAAGTTTTACGTCAAAATGGATGCTGGAAGCAAGATAATGGCGTTATTTTTTTCGATACCTTTTCAAGCGTGGTTTTGAACGTTTATATGGATATGTTATTCATTTACCTATATAGGCTTACTACAAATGTTTATCTAAATTCAACTAAATGTTTATTTATTCGTTTAAAAATACTAGTAAACAGTTCAGTTTTTTGTTTCGTTTTACTTGTATTTTATTAATTTTTCGAAAAAGTATGCTATTTAGGCGCAAATCAAAATTTAGTACTTGACTTTCATAGTAGACACATTTTGTAAAGCTTTCAGTTCATTATTTTCAAAATTCATGTTTGCGTAACTTGAATGTATATTACACCGTACTCGTGGATCCCATTTCAGAAATTATGTTTTTGAATTCTAGCACGTTCATATATATAACGTTACTTCCAATTTTGTTTTCCTTTTCGTCATTATGTTGCTGTGTTGTGAAAACAATCATTTCGTAGCACAGTTTCCATGCTGTAAATTATATTTATCAAGTAAGGTTAATATCTAATTTTGTATGAAAATTACTACTTCGTTTTGTACGAACATCTAATCCGTTACTAATAAGCATTTAAATATAGTCTTACTTTATTTATCAAATTTTTCAAAAGATGTTATACAATAAAAATAGTTTAACGTGCAGATATTAAATTTTTATATAAAAATAAATTCCGCTGAATTTAAAATTCTATAATAGATAAGAAATTTAAATTTATATTTAGAGTTTACCATCAAATTTTATCTCTCTGCATCTTTATGTATAATACACCCATTATAACATTAAATAACAGCATTTCGAGTAAGCGCATGCATCGATGACAAATATTAAAATTTAAATACTTGTGAAAAGAAGGTGAATTTCTTCTCCTCTGTACAATGTATTTAAAAAGTTTTCGGAACAGCAGTAATCTCCTGTGTGTCCCGCCTTTATCGAACCTCCTCCGTCGTCTTCGGCGATGGCTTTGCATACGCTATGCAGTTACGTCCGCGCATATCGCGGATGTTTTTGAGTCGATTAAAATTGAAAATTACGCCTACCGTTCAAAAACATATATGTGTGTGTATGTGTGTGTGTGTGTGTGTGTGTGTGTGTGCGCGCGCGCGCATATATTTATACAAATACAGACGTATACAAGGTGTATGCGTACGTAGCTTCATATGTGTGTATGTGTGTGTGTGGATGGAGGTGCGAGTAGCGCGTCAAGGCGACACCTGCGCAAATCTACATACCGGATCGACGAGTACGTTACACGTCTGGCTTATATACGCACGTACGCATACTTGTATGTGCACGCGCGCGCGCGCGCGCGTGTGTGTGTGTGTGTGTGTGTGTATGCTTGCGCCACTATATACACTCGCTCAGCTCATACTCTTGTCACGACGGACGTGCCGTGCGCTAAAGTGCCAACGTTTACGCGTTTATAAAACCTCTCGACGAGCTCTTTTTCTTTCCTCAAAGACCGACTTTTTGATGCGGCGGATGAACGTTCGCACCGAGCTGCATCGCTGTCCGACTGCTTGTCTATTTTGCGACTAGGGATTAGCGGCATATAGTCGGACAGCAACAGGAAATATTAATTCAACTTTACTTATATTTATGTTTCATTTATTTAACAGCTTATTCCACCGTGGTAAATTCGTATTAATGCAACCTGACTTAATCTCTGAACTTTAGATCATCTAAAATATTTATTGTATAATATTTGTCATGGTTAAATAAATATGAAGTTAGATTGACAAGTTATTTCTTTATTCATCTTAGCCAAAGCATAAACGATTCAATATTCGCTTTGCAAACATATTGTAAGAATATAATAAGAATATAGAAGTGTTATTACGAATTTGAAACTTTGAATAATTTTTTTTTCTCTTTAATATATATTTGAATAAATTACTGTGGGTTAAATGTCAGTTACTTCGTTTAACCTGCGTGCAGATTATATTAATTGGTTCATTAATCATATCTTTATTTGAAATAGCCAAAGATTGACCCATTTCGTGATTAAACGATGAGTAATATTTTATATTCCTCTTATCTACTTGAAGTATTTAATAAAGACAGGAAAGATTAATTTGATTTCCAAAATTGTGGAATCGGTATCTCATATACAGAGAACCTTGAACTAAATAAGTGTTGACATTTCAAGGAAATGAAAACGAGTTTATAATCGTATTATAAAGTAAATATGGTTCGATCCCTCGCGATTTTACTTCGTAGATAAATTAACTATGTACGCTAGATTTGAAATTAATCTGATACGGTTATTCGAAGCAATCGAAGAAAATATTTTAAACAACAAATTATTTATTAAAATTAAAATTGTTCTATACATGACGTATTAATGTTTTAGAAATTTGTTATAGACTTTAAACTGTTTTATAAATTTTATAAATAATACTGCTTCATAAGTTTTCTGCAGATATCAAGTCTAAATAAATTTAATCACTAATTATCGTAGTATAAAATACATAAATTTAATTTGCACACAGATCATGAATATGTATAAGGTAACTAAAGTTTAATTGATGAATAATAGATAATTTCACCGAAGCATTAACTGAAACTCAATAATAAATTTATTTTTATAGTGAATGATATGAATTTATTTTGCTTCATTGAAAGCTCTCGCTAAATTTTTTTATCATCTCAAGCAGGATCTGTATGCAATTTAATATTTTTATATATGTAGAACCCAACAGTATCATTTACCTGTAATTAATTAAAATATTAAATGCTTGAATTGTTGCGTTAGCTTTTCTTTTAATCTAATCAAATCCTTCGCTATTCTAAAGAATGCAATTGATCCCCATAAAATGAATCAATCTATTCGTATTTTTTATCTTCCAGAAAAGGCCCAATGATATTAAAGAAAATAATAGTTCAATACTGTTCAATTTTATATAATAATTTTAATCGTACATTTTAATGTCGCATACTTAACTCGCCAATCAACGTAAAATACTTTATGGAGCATTTCATTCCTTATAAACTAGGCAATTAGACATCGTGTAGCTTGCTCTCAACATATCCGCATTATTTCATCTAGTAGAAAAGATAATGTTTACTCTTGGAAACTAACAAGATCAGTTCTCCTCTCTCTCTCTCTCTCTCTCTCTCTCTCTCTCTCTCTCTGTCTTTCTCTCGTAGGACATGTACAATTTGATTTGACGAAGCGCTGTCGGGACAGAAGCGAGATCGCTTGTTCGATTCGGAGCCCGCGTCGCTTGTCTCGTGTAGCCGAAGACAAGCCCAGGAACTCGATTAAAGTCAGGAGGAGAAGACAGAGATCGGATGCCACGTCGCCGGCGATCGTTTCCGACGGATGAAACTCGGCCGCTCTGTGTGCCATGTGTTTCCGCAACCAAGCCGCACACACATGTATAGAGATGCTTCTGCAGTTGTGTGCATGTGTGTGTATGTGTGTGTATGTGTGTGGTCGCTGGCTGCACTGATCAACCTTTGATATCAGTCCCAAAGAGACGTCCCGTCTTGCAAGTAGGGAGGGAGAAGAAGGAGAGAGATCTTAATCTTTTTTCCTATTTTTTGCCGTTAGTTGTCGGTCAGTTCTCGGGTTAGTTGTCTCCCAGTCATCGGACGATCCCGCTATCCTTGAAGCTTCAACTTGTTCCTGCGAGAGAGAGACTCCGAGTCTTATAAGCTCCTTGAAGCGAAGAAAAATATAACGCGCCGCCCGATTGTATTATAATGTATACCTCATTACTCGTGGTTTTTAATAATTTAGCGCGTACAGTCCGCCAAGAGCTGCCTATAGCTCTCCTCTTTTTTTTCTTTTTTTTTAATCAGAAATTCATGCAGTAAATTTCGCGGCGACGCGAGGCGTAAAACTAAATTGATGGCTGCGCATATACATTTTGCCACTTTTAGCTTGAATACAAATGTCGCGTTTTTCTAGCAGTGAACAGTTTCACCTCGGTCTATACGTAATTTTTAGACGGAACTGCATGTGGTACGAAAATATCTTTATAATTATGTTATAAACAACGATTGATATATTGTTGTATATTGATATAGGTATTTGAATATTTCGATTTTTGCCTATACATAATGCACAAAGAACGTTCACTATAGCTATACTATATGACTTTGATTGTTGTTAGCATAACTACAGCCTCGGAGAAGAAGAAAAATATCGATTTGAAGCCTTGAATCCAATTGTTGTTAGCATAACAAAAGAACCTGAAGTTTTTGAAGCTTATAGTATCGGTAACTTTACATCCGTATAGTCTTGAAAAGGAAGAGAAAGGTCGACTTGAAGCATGGATTCCAAGAGCATAATATACATGTTTGTCATAGGATTGACCACTAAATGCAGAACATTCCAGAATCGTCCTACAAGCCTTTTTTCTCATAAGCCTTGATGCACCAGTAAAGAGATAGAGAGAGAGAGAGAGAGAGAGAGAGAGAGAGAGAGAGAGAAAAAGGAGCGTGCAGCTCCGCAAAAAGGAAGAGCGGTCGATATACTGACACACAGCTCCTGCACGAGGTCCTTGTTTTTTCCTCCTCGGTTCCTCGACATATCCGTTTTCTAGAAAGAGGCTTCTAAGCAGACTGCTTCCGGTGCGGTGTGTATAGCTCGTGACAGAAGGGGTAGGAAGAAGGTGTACTTGGCTCCTCTGCAAGAGAGAAAGAGAGAGAGGGGGGGGGAGGGGAGAGAGGTACAAGTCGCCGGTTGCCGCAAGCTGAGGATAAGACAGCAGAATTGCGGCGGTTTTGCATGTCCGGTTGTAACAGCGACTACACACGTATGTACACGTTCCGCGCGCGCCTGCCACTCTCCCTCGCTACTCTGTGGTTTTTAGTGCGTCCGCTCTTTCAAGAATAGAATTTCTATCCTCCGAGGACCGACGATATAGTGCATGTGTGTGTGTGTGTGTGTGTGTGTGTATGTGGGTGTGGATGTACGTGTCAAGCTTCAATAGTTGGCCGCAACGATGAATCCTGTATAATTTGCCGCTGAGGGCTTGACAATGACTCTCTAGGATAGAATGTTGACGTCAATCGAGACCTGAAAGTTGGCAAATGGGCCGTGTTTAGAAAGAGAGAATAAAAAAACACGCGATCTGTGCGGAGTGCGTGCTTTAAAAAATACGTGGGAGCGTAAGGAATTCCCAGGTTTTTTCGAAAACCACGTGATGCAGACAAATGGGAACTCGGCTGATTGAGGAATTTCGCGATGGCCTAAATCTGAGTGGCCTCGTGTGTGTATGAGAGAGAGAGAGAGAGAGAGAACAGTGGAATAGGAATGAAAAGTCAAGAAACGATAAGGCCAAATTCCACGCTAAATTATATACGCGATTATATATATGGAGGACTTTTTTCAGATTCCCCTTTTACAGTATACCGAGTCAATAAAATTAACAGCGAGAGATAAAAATTATTGCGTCTAATTGTTGCGTATTAAGATTCAAATTACACCAACTTGAGATCGATGTGCAGCCGTGGAAGTATAGTTAAAAAGAAATAAAACAGTCTGAAAGGCTAAAATTCTCTTAACATTATTCTTTTAACAGTAGCTCATAAATTCGCTGCCTCGAAGCTCAAGACGGAAAAAAAGAAGCACATAAACTGGAGGCGAACGAGAGCGAGGGAGGGAGAAAAAAGTTGAAAAGAATTTTCGCAATCGCTCGGGGAAGTTAAAATAGTTGGCCACACGAAGCTTTTCTGCTGGGCTTTTGCTTTTGCGCGCACTTGTCGCACCTTCACGACTTCCGAGTCTACCTGATACCGCGCACGCTCCTGCGATTTGCAGGTTTCTCTCTCTCTCTCCCTCTCTTTTGGTGGCGTCAGCCTCGAGGCTGTTGAGATACGAGTTTGCTCACCTGCGACATGAGCACCCGCGCAGACGAGATAAGCCAGGGATTCTTGTTTGCGTTGGACAAAAGAACCCGGGGATATAAGCCGGGATTTATCGCGGAGTCTTTTACGTAATATGCACTTCTAAACGAAAGAAGAAGATAGAAAAAAGCGGCAAGTTCAGCGCGTTAGATTTGTTATGGATGCGTGCGATTCGATCGTTTTTTTGCTTGTTAGCGTTTGCGAAATTTATAGGTACAAAAAGAGTATTGTTTGGTTCTCAAAAGGATTGCTAAACGATTTTCTGAATAAATCAACGTTGAAATAAAGAGGATATTGAATCGTTTTAATTTTATTTAAATATTTTTTATTTTTATTTATAAGGAAAACCCTCTGTCAATTCATTGGCACTTAACTACTTCTACACTTAATCATTTGTTTCAATATCCTGATAGAAGTGATAATATTATAGCCAATACAATAGTTAATTGCTAAAAGAAATAGTCGATTTCTAACAAGTGATGAAACATTTTTGCAGCATTTGTATAGCATGTAATGGACTAGAAAATGTAAAAAATAAATGTAAGTATTTGTTAACGAAATTTGACACATTGTAAATCGTTGAGAGGGAAGAATAAGGTGCCAATTCAGCTGAGCGCATAAGAAGGTGCCGATTCGCAATCTCCGTTTTTTCATCGACTTCTGAGATACACTGCAGAATTTAAAAAGATCTTTTTCTAGTTCGTTTTGCGGTATATAAAGAGCCATATAAAGAGCCTCTTATTAGTTCACAAGACAAATCAGAAAAAGATCTTTATAAACTCTGCAATGTGTCCTGAAATTCAATGAAAAAACGGAGCATGCGAATTGGCACCTTCTTATGCGCTCAGCTGAGTTGGCATCTTTTTACGCTGAGTATGCAACATCTCAGGCGCTTGCTTTATATGAGTTGGTATCTTCGCACGCGCTCCACTGAGTTAGTACCTTATAAACACGCATTTTTATATATTAAATTTAATTGAATCTAATAAATAATAGAACTAGCAAGTATTATTGAACATTCCTTACTTCAGAATGGCTTAGAATGTCTTCTTAGGCAGAAAATTTTTTATAAGTAATATATCATTTATAAATAAATTAACCAATAATAATCTAGCATTTAAAGCTGGTATTTTTCAAATAATAGAAGAATGCCTTATATAAAAACCCTATTTGAGATCTATTGAATTTTGATCGTCTCATCGAACTATGCAATAATATCGAATTGGTCGAATTATTTTGAAAAAATTGTATTACAAGAAGATATCATAGGCATGCGGAGTGAGTCAGATGTAACCTAGTTACATAAAGAATTCTAATGAATCAGGTTTGAAATTATAGGCAAATAAAAACTCTTTTAATCATAGGTATATTGTAAGTTCTTTATAACTCTCATGAATCTAAAATGTAAACGAAAAATGTTGGCAAAATAATGAAATAACAATTAGGTTTAATAAAAAAAATTCATTGATTCTAATAATACCCTCAATAATTAAAAAATATGTACTTTATAAAGGTTAATAAAAATATTCAAAAGTCACAACCTATAATTTAAAAAATGACATTTTTCGAAATAACAAGGAATGGCGCAAATTATTTAAAAAAAATAAGGTGTCATAACGAAGGTAATTAAAATCTTTTTCAAACCGATATTGTAAATTTTTTAAACATTAAATTTGCAGTATAAAAAAATAAAAGACTGAGTATCAATAATTCAATTTCGGTCATAAAATAAAAGAAAATATAGATGATTCTTAAAAATTATTTTTTATCCTCATCCCCCAAAAACCGAATGAAAAGATTTTTAATATTTAGAGATCGGTTCATACACTCTGGAGATACAGAAAGATATATATACACACAAAATGTTTCTCAGAATAATCAGTTTAAAAATAATATTAAAAAATTTTAAATATTTTAGAATTTTTTTATTAATAATTATATAAAAAGCAAAGTTCTAAAAAGTTGAATATAAGATAATATAATTCATGAAAGAAAATATAATTATTCGATTCAGAAATCACATGAGTAAATTTTTTTTCCAGTCAACTAAATAGATTGCATCTTTTACAGCATCATTATAGATTTGTTTTACTTATAAAGGCACTATTGAATTATGATAAGATAAATCAGAACGTTTTAGTATTCCGTGTAATTCATAAGGAAGTACGTGATTAATTTGAAACGTGCACTTAGTAATCGTTCTTAGAACTATAGATAAATATTGCTGCAGCATGATATTTTATACTATTCATAGGGTTGACCGCATAGACTCAGCTTATATGGGACTTCATTTCACTTTCATGACTTATACTATGATGATTAATAAGGCCAATCGTTTAGAAATGAAATTAAGTATTGAATTTGTTTTCAATTAAACTATCAAAATTGTTGTATAAATGACTGTTCGAAACGGTCTCTTATTGTACAGCCGTTTTCAACGTTATAATTATAGATTCCCATCTTAGATGTTAAAATATACATATTATTACCAGTCGGTAAAATAACAACTAATGAGAATATAATTAACTACCAAAATGACAGATATATGATATCGTTGATGTCTTTAGACACCGCAACTCCTCATAAAATCTATTATTAAAACTTGAAAATCTGTTTCAAGTGAAACAAGCCTCTAGAAGTTTTATGGGAACAAAAAACGACAAGATCAATCTTCAGAGAACCATTAATGCAATTTATTGATATACTATTGTTTCAATGGTGTTAATTACCTTCCTCATCAGATTTGCTTACTAGAAAGCTATATGCTAAAAAGAACTTTTCGTCGCGAGGCCCAGGAGAAAAGGAGAAATTTTACTTCCGAATAAATTGCTTTGTACTTATTCTTATGGCTACAATGAATAATGTAAATAGAGGTCCTCTCGCTTTGTAGAAACGATATACATAAAAGCAATTGGAACCACAGCGATCATTTGATGTATCCAATGCTAAGAATATATATCTGACAGTGCACCTCATCCCCAAAAAGCCCGCGCAAGTAATTGAAGCTCTTAAGCCCTTAGTATAACCGGAACGTGCTGACCAGACAAAAAGTCACGGGTGTACGTACATACAGCACACGTGCATCAGCAGAGAGGCGAGCAGCAACAAGAAGATTCAATGAAAGGGAAACAGAGAGAGGGAGAGAGAGAGAGAGACGTAGGCACACACACACACACACGCACCCACACAGAGACAGGCTGCAGTCGATTCGGTCAGCAAATCGATGGGTTTTCGGGGGCCGAGCGGTAACGCATGCAATTGCCGGAGTGAACGTGCGGCCATTTGCTCCCGTCCGCCGGCGGCGCTCCCGGGACAGGCCTTCCGGAAATCGAGTGCATGCAGACACATTTCCAAGTTGCACCATTGCAGCGAGAATGAGAGCAGAGCAGCAGCAGAGCAGCAGAGAGTGAACGAGGAGCAAGAGGAGAAGGAGGAGGTGGAGGAGGAGGAGGAAGAGGGTACGAAAGCGCTGCTGCTGCACAGAACTGCGCTGAGCTGCGGTGAGAAATCGTAGCGATCTGTGTTCTCCCCCTCGCAGGAAGTCGCCGACTGCGGTTGCGTCGCGCTAATGGAAATCGTAAACATTAATTAGCAGAGTGCCCGCACCCTCTCTCTCTCTCTCTCTCTCTCTCTCTCGGGTCCACACACCGAGAAATGGGATTCGGCAATGTGCCCCGTTAGTCGAGTCTGACCGCTCTCTCTCTCTCTCTCTCTCTCTCTCTCTCTCTCTCTCGCACTCTCTCGGTTCGCGGAGGCCAACACGCCCACCTAACGGGTGCCTCGGCTGCAACTTCCACGGTAAGCTCGCGAGTTCTCCCCGCAAGTTCTGCAAAGTTTTTGGCGCGAGGCTTTGCTCTCTTCGGCTGATTGACTTTTTGCTAGTGATGGGGTTGCGGGCGAGATGTTTCGAATGGAGGAGCTCGAAAATTGTTGGTCGCTTTCTTGGATGGAGGTTTTGCTGAAGTAAAAGGTAAAGGGTGCTTTTTCGTTGGGATTTGGGTTCAAAGGTTGTTGCTGGCCTGCTCGAGTGAGCTTCGAAGGAAAAAAAGGGGAGATGATGTGGCTCGCGCTGTTCTGCGGTTCCTCTGTAAACTTTACGTTTATACGGGTTAAGATAGGGAAATGACTCAAGTGAAGAGGGGAAACTCGCTTTCAACTGGCTTTTCGAAAACATATTTCACAGTGTTTAGTTATATTTAATAAATTAGACTATTATTTATTATATCATATGAAGAATTAAATTACAAAGATTTAAATCAGAGCACGATTTTTCGGGGAGGTCTATTGCTCAAATTGCAATTATTTTAGGATTTGAGGCCTGTTAGAAAGAAATACAGATACTCGACTTTTAAGTTACATTACTAGTCTTATTCTGCATCACTGTGAAGAAAATTACGTGCTGAGCACACAGTGTATAACACACCCCAAATACTTTAAATACGTCATAGACACATAAAAACATCCTATAGGCAGTGTTAGGAGCTGTTTTAGTCAAACTTAACAGATTTTATTAGCCTTTTTAAATATTAACATATGAAACAAAATTATTTAATCAATTTTGTTCAAAAATACGCTGGGGTGTGATACATCCCGTGTGCACAATTATGGTTAACCAAATATGTTTTCCGGACACGTATATATGTATATCCTTGATTTTACTGTCTTTGTCAATAAAATCCTGAATTTAATTTTTTTCATTCGAAGTTATAGATAAATCTTTTATTTAGGGAGTAAAGGGTCCATTTGTAAAAAATAAATTAATTTATCTATATGCTTATATAATTAGTACTAATAAGTTTTAGATAACGGTATTTTGTTTAGTGTTCCTATTTATCCTTATCTGTACATCGAGTAGCGTTTCTTTTTTAACCTTTATGTTTATTTATTATTATTATAAAGATAAATTATAGTAGTTTAACGAGAAAAATATTAAAAGATAAATGATAAAAATAGTGTTTTATGAACAATTTTAAAATTTTACGTTCAGTCACTTATTATTCAGCGTTTTTATAATGCTGCAAGTCAACGTTTCATAACTGTATAAAGATTAGATAAATAATCCTAATCCTTAAAAGAAATTTTTTTTTGATAATAAGGTATTTAAAATTTCGTCTTGCAAAATCAGTTCTACTATATGTTTGCGTAATGTTTGTAAAAGAACAAGATATGAGACTATAAATAGTGTCAATTAAAATAGTAAATGATTTTAAATATATATAAAGCTACATATTCTTTCATTTAACATTATTCTTGCTTCGATAATAGTAATTCAAAATAAAATAAAAGATTACATCATTTTTATTCAAACTTCGTCCAAATATATATTTATAATTGAAATAAAATATATTTACTGTATTGGTCTCTGCACGTACGAATAATTTTATTACAGATTTCCAAAATGAAATTGGCTCAGTTAAATCATCAGTATTCTTCTTTTGTTTTTTTATTAATCATCGAACATCAAAAACCTTTCGACGTACAATATTATTTAATATTGAAAATATTTATATTCAGCATCAACGAAGTAAAATGTTAGCCGCACTTTAGTACCCTGTATGCATTATGAATAAATTGAATAAATAATGTTTTTATAGCATATAACGACAGTATCCGGCAGTATCCACGCGTAAAAAATAATTTTATAGAATATCGTGCAACATTTTATACCAGAAATCATGGTGCTCAATTTAATAACGTAGCAACATACTTCTCTATCCAGAAATAAGTTTAGAAGTGTTGCCATTAGTATATCGTTATTAATATTTCGATATGAGTTTAAAAACAGTGTTCAGTATTTACTTATATTTTAATAAATTATTTAAAAGTCAATGATGTATTTACAAGTTTTCAATTAAAATAGAAGAAGTAGTTTTATATTTATTTTTATATTATTGATAAGTATTCTTTTTCGAGGTTTGGAAAAAAAATATGAGCTGCTTGAATTAACGATAATGAATACTAATAAAAAATGTTAATGAAAATCTTGTTTATCTTATTTAAATTTTAATTAGTTATTCTAATAAGTTTGTTACGAGACCCGAAACACTAATTTTATGTAGATTTGATATATCAATATGAAAATAATAATATATATACACATAATATTTACGGTCGCCTTACGAATCAATTACATTTATTAATTTTTATATTTCGACACTTATTTCTATTCTAAAATAATATATCATTAAACATTTAGACAGATTGGACAACTCTAAATAGTAGAGCATAACGGTTTTACTTGATGCATATGCCCTTCTAAACTTTTCACTGCATTAATCAGCATAATATGGGCATAATTTGATTTATTAATTATTGCACAACGATATATGAATTGAATTATGAGTAGTATAGTGTACGAAGATAGACCTAAATCTTTATTGCGTGAATGTATTTCATTTTGAAATAAAGACGCTTTTAATGTATCAGCCTCACTGAAACGCTATTGTTACTAATTTTCTACCCCATTATTATGTCTTTTGCATTCGCACTTGGATGCCATATTAAATATCATCTAGAATATCGTGCTATAGCTCGTACATGCCGAGTGCATTACCAAATCAGGTTAACATCTTGAATGAGAATCGTTACCTCATGCGGACCAAGAAACGCATATAGATGTAGCATACCGCTAAAGATGAAAGTTTCAACATTAGTCATCGCAGTATCCAATCATCGATCATCACGTTTATAAATGTCTATATGCCAATAAATAAACTTTGCCCATGCAAATGTTTTTCGAACAAATTTGCATCTCGAAATCTCTTCCTGTCTATATTTTTCTTTCCTCACTCCATCAATTGGCCGCAAAAGTAAAGTAGCCAAAGATTAGCGGAGAAAATGATCGAGTGCGCTTTTGGTCCGCGATGCAGCCGAGCAGAAGCATATGATTCGTTGTAAAAAGAAAGCAGATAGCTTGAGATTTCTCCGTGACCAAGGAAAAGAAGCGCTCGCTGCAAGGAGAGAGAGAGAGAGAGAGAGAGAGTAATAACAGAGTTTTGCGCGGGCGCTTATACGCATAGCTGACATTTGCAAAGACAACACCCGTTATGTGTTCCGCGCGCGACTCAGAGAGATATATACATATATGTATATACGTAGCTCGAGCGAGAATTTCCGCCCCGAAGGTACTCGCAGGCGTAAACCCAGTGAGCGTTGGAATCGACGGTGCGGCAAATGAGCGCATCCCGTTGCGAATGCATTTCTCTCTCTTTCTCTCTCTCTCTCGTTCGTTCGTCCTGCATTCATCTATGAAGACATTGAATTTTAACGCGAAATTTGAAAGCCAACCGGTGGTCAACCATCGATCCTCTCTCTCTTTCTCACTCTCCCGCACTTTTATTACCGCGCCAGTATAAACAGCGTTACGACTCCCTTTCAGCCTCTCGAAAATCAGACCCGACCACCCCCGTCCCGCGCACTCCTCTATATATATATATATATATCTTTCGCGGTTTATACAGCTCGCGGCATGAGCTCACCAACTATGCTGTTATTAAATATTTTTATAGCCAAAAATTGCAATTAAAGTATCAATAAATACCGAGTGGATTTCGACAAAAAACCATTCTCCGCGCGAGCTCTCCGCGTCCATGCGCACACAAACCGTATCTACATATATATACGTGTAGCGATTGTTTGCTTTATTGGAGGATCTCGTGTTGCCGGGGCTACTAGCCTCTGCTCGCGCATATCGAATACCGACGAGGGAGAGAGAAGCAGCGATCGCGGCGGCGGCGGCGGCGGCGGCGGCTCTTGCCCGGAGGGCGTTCACGTCGATAAATTCATCAAAAAGGCACACACGACGCGCGCCCGGGACGCGCTAGAAAATAATCGCTCGGCTGTGAAAAGTGATACACTCGAAAAAGGACACTCATGCAATCTAAGCGAGAGAGAGACGCGCGCGAGCTGCCTCGCAAGCCAAGCACTGATAAGCGACGCGCTGCCGCGGCGGCGGTGGCTGCTCGGCAAGAGCGCCTGTAGCTCCGACCGCCTGCGCGTTTCCGGAAATTTTATACGCGCGATCGCTATTCCGCCGCCGCTGCTGCTGCTGCTGCTGATTTTCGCTCACTCGGCCTCATAACAGCTTTATAATAACCCAATCACTCGCAGACACGGAGCTTTGGCCAATTGTTTTGTTTGCGTTTCATTTGCCTTTCATTTGCTTTTTCAAATTCGAGTGTACAATCACGCGGAAAGACTTTATAGCGCGTCTGTCTTCGGTGCGTGCATGCTGTGCAGGCTTTCATGTATTTGATTATTTATCCATTATGAATCAGTTTTTTACTTTGCAAATTCATCGAGTGTATTTTGTATTTAATTCTTGTTTCTTTAGGGTTTTATTTAATTTTTAATTAATTAGGAGACATTAAACTGAATCTTCCATGTAAGGGTTTATTCCTGTATATTTAATAAAATTGAATAGAATAAAAAAAAAATTAGTCAATTTTTACAATAAGAATCACTTGCATTTTACTGATGATGGCTCACAAGTGATTCGAGAGCCAAAACGCCTTTAAATACTCATTTACTTTTACTCATATTATATATTCTTATAATTTAACATAACTTCTTAGAATTAATAATTCAAATAGATTTTAATTCTCTCATACTCTTGAGTTGTTTCAATTTTCAAATTGCTCTTCTATGAGGGGAGTAAAAGTGTAAATCCGCATCTCCTCTTCATACGTAAGAACGAAAGTTGATAATTTTGAGAACAATATTGGTTTGTATGTCCGAAAGTCACATCCATTTAAAAAAAATTTAATTGTAATTAATATTATTAATTTATTGTATAATTAAATATTTTATTAATTTATTTTAGTCGTCTTACAAATGTAGAACATATTGGATAAGTTTAGTAAAAAATAAAAATCTGTTTCGATAGCAAATTGGAATTCAACAATAATTTGTATGATTTGTACCAATAAAGTTTTAATGTAGAGTAATAACAGTATTTGCACATCTCGAGTTTCAAGAAAATCCAGGAACCGCATCACTGTTCGGATTCTTATCAATGTCTATTAATAAAAAATCGTTAATACTCAATACGTGAGCTCAATATTTTTTTTCTCTGAAATTTATAACGTAATAATTCATGAAAACTAATTAGACATGAGATTGGTATTAACAGGATATTAATAAAATTTAACGGCTTTACATCAATACAATGACTTTTAAAATACGTACTTAACGGTTTTCAAGGTGCGGTCGTTAATGGGTTAAGAAATTAAACTGTAAAGATACAAGTGCAAATAAATTACTTCTTTATCTATTGTTATAAGTATATTTATACCTATAATTACTATCAAATAAAGAATATATTGAGCTCGGAAAAGATCATTATACTTTTTCAAATAATATTGTAACAATGAAAAAAGATTTCTTGCTTGCATTCAAATTTCTTCAAATAATAAGAACACACTGTCATAATAAAAACTTAGTATAGTAAATTGTTAGTATACGATTTTCATTTTTAAAACGACAACGATAATGTTTTAACAATAAATGTTCTCTATTTTTATTTGAATTTTTTTTCTAAATTTTTCAATAAATATGAATTCATTTATAGGTATAGTATATATAAAAAGCGAGTCATTATTTGTATAGAAGTTTAACTGTAAGAGTAATTCTCTGTACACACAATTGGTTTTTGTAAAGTTTTCGAGGGCCAAACAACGCTACAATGTTACACTTTGGATCAGGGACTTGAACAAATAAACGAGGCGAGTCCAATTGAACGATAAATATTTCTTTTCTCCACGAGTAAGAGCACCTTAACAAGGGCAAACAAGCAAATGCAAAATTTTCATCGTTCAACGCGATGGTCTGAGCGACGACGAGACTTGAAGAAGCAGCCGCGGCAAACGCACTCTCTCAATCGTTGAACAGAGTGACCTCGGCGGCACTTAAAATTTCGCCGATAGCGACTTGCTGCCTCTCTCTCTCTCTCTCTCTCTCTCTCTCTCTCTCTCTCGCACTCCGGCTCTCTTTCTCTTCCTTTCTCTCTCTTTCTTTTTCTCAGCGTCATCGTCATCGTCGTCGTCGTCGTCGTCGTTCGCTCGCTCGCTCTTCTTGCATTCCTTCTTTTTCCTTCTTGGCCTCGCACAGCACTGGTCAATTCTCTCTCTCTCTCTTACTCTCTCTCTCTCTCTCTCTCTCTCATGCGCTCTTTTTCTCTCTTTATCTTTCTCCAAGCGCCCGGCGGTGATTCTCAAGTTTCGACCGAAACATGACGAAGCGGCGAAGACAGAATTTCATTGGGCAGACGACGAATGCGCGCGAGGCGGTTATAAAACCATACAGCGTATATGTGTGTTCGCTCTTTGATAGGCGACCTATCGTTGCTCTGCGAAATGGATGTGTTTTTTCTCGCTGGATCTTTTTCATTCTTTGGCTTTAGAGTCTCTATATAGGGGACCAAGAAATTCAAGACAGCAGAACATTTGCATTTTGCACTGCTGCTTCATGTGGAAAATATGGCTATTAGATTTTACGTTATAGGCATCTTTGAACTGGATATAGGTAAATTTTGTATATTTTTGGGATTTCTGATACACAATTTGTAAAACAACATTGGAGAATCATGAAATTCGCAATGTTATTTTAATTGATTGTTGTGTATGATGTATGTCGTAAATGGTCTATATTTCGCCGGGCTATCGACACTTAAATAAGATAAATTAAAAAATAGCCAGGCTAAAAGCAAAAAAGAATTAAGATATAAAAACTTTAGTGTGCGCAAATCAACGTATGATTCACCATTTATTTATTTTCAAAAATTGCAAAATATATTATTTTTAACAAGAATTTCTGTGAACTTGCACATACGTTTAAAAAATATATTTTAAAAGCTATTTTTAACAACAATCTATTCCAGAACAACATAAAACGAATAAGTAGAAAGAGTTTAAAACAAAATGAGTACGATATATCTAATAATAGATTTGTGGGCATTAATATAGCTATATATTATGGTACTAGAATTTCATGTCCATGCGCAGCTAACACGCGTATGAAAATTCGTCTTAGACCGAACAACAATTTCGCTATGGTAATGTGCGCAGCATTAATGCGTCAGCTTATTGAATGCCAAGCAAACTAAACATGACTCTTTCCGATCGATGCCTCTTAAAATTCCTTCTACGCCGGCAATAAAAATGCATCTCTGTACAAATTCACACTCATTAAAGCGACATACCCTAAAGCCATATCGTTCACCTCTTTTCACGAAGTCGCACGCGAACAAGCCTATATAGCAACGGCTAACCCGTATATAATACCCGCGAATCCGTTACACAATATCCCCGTGGCGGAAAGCTCGCGCAATCGTCCGATAAAGAATAAAATATGAATTCCTCAGAGCGGTGATCGCGAGTCGTGGCCCCGTCGTCGTCGGCTGCCGGCGCTCGCTGAGAGCCTGAGAGAGAGAGCCTGAGAGAGAGAGAGAGAGACGGAGGGCCGATCGGTGACGCTCGTCCGGGCCTCGATCCTCGCCGAGAGGGACTCGAGCTCGGCGTTGCCGCAACGTGCGCCGGCGCTGGGGCATAAAGTCCACACTCTATTTCATGGTGGTCCGGCGGCAGCGGCGGCTTACTGCCGAGCTTCTTTCCTTCCTCCTCCTCCTCCTCCTCCTCCTCCTCCTCTCTCACTCTCTCGGAGATATACAGCGTGCGCCCGGGTGTATGGTATCACGATTCCCTATCGAGTGACGAGGACGAACGTCTACTCGTGGAACCATAAAGACCCTTCTCTCTCTCTCTCTCTCTCTCTTACTTTCTATCTGTGTTTTTTCCCTCCCTTTGTCTCTTCGGACTCTTATATTGCAGCTTCAAATCACGCTCGACTCCGACTCTCAAGCTCTCAAGCCTCCGTCTCTGTCGAATTGACTTTGCCCACCGAGAGAAAGATAGGGACGTGCTCGTTTGTCGTAATTGTACAATTTCATCTGAGATGGAGTGGAACCCCCCCAAGTTGATATGTTTTCTTTGCCGAACGCCGAGTGAGTGAGTGAGAGAGAGAGAGAGAGAGAGAGAAAAACGATAATTATGAGAAAATAAAGTTAGCGTTATTGGATTTTCATTAATTCACTTGGCTTTCGACGTCGTGCTCTGCGAATGAAAAAATACAACTGGCTTATTTTACGTCGCATAGAAATTTAAACGGTTAACTCAGATATAAGAACTTGAATATAGTCAAAGAGCGCAGATCACTGATTTCAATATTACAAACAATATTTCAAAATTATCACGATTAACAAATTAGATCTTAAAAAATCATAGAGAAAGAATTATTGCTAACGATCAGAACCATTAGCCTAATGTGATCTATTCTATATCGACATTCAATTTAATTTTAATGCCTCATTTGAATGAGGAGTTCATCAAAACCAATCGTATCTGGTAGCGCGATACACGCTGCAAACTTTGTCATATCAATCTTGAAATAACAAAGCACTTCTGAAGCCGTTACAACTTTGAAAATGATAAAATTAATGATCTACCTATGTTTTGCCATTTTGTAACGGTCAATCGTTGGTTGCTTTTGTACAAAAAAAGAAATATTACTAAAAAGTCATTTTTATATACAACCGTGATACAGGCTTTTTTATTAGTCGGTACACACTAACTAATTTAAAACGATATGATAAATAAATTCTAAATTACTAGTAATAAAATGAAAAAATCCTACTTGCATTAACATTCAAACAAAGAGTAATTTAAACACTTTTAATGAATATGTTTCCTCGATTTGACTCATCGTACTCTATCAACTACTCCCAGCCTGCAACTCAATTCAATCGACAAAAAAAAAATTAGCACCTATACATTCCAGCAGCGCTGCAATTAATTTCTCGGAGCTTCGACAACGACTCTTAACAGAGAAATAGAGAGAGAAAGAGAGAGAGAGAGAGAGAGAGAGAGAGAGAATCTATCAAGCGCAGAAAAGAAGAAGAGGAGGAACAAAAAAACAACACGTGTACACAAAGCGTATCGGTTTAGCTCGACATTGCTACGCGTTCTGCAAGCCTCGAGTCATGGCGAACACCCCATATACGCACGCGTAATTTATGCACCCCTTCGGCCCTATACGGAGCTATACGGGACAGTCGCGCACATTTTCCTAGAGATGTGTGTTGTACCTATCATGCCACGCGCGCTAACGCTCGCTATCGGACCCTATATATAAACTAAAGAAAAGTAGTCATTGTTTTTACGAGCGCGGAAAGAAAGACACCTATATATTATGTATAGGAGAGGCTTCCCGAGCTTCCTCTCTGCGCGCGCGCAAGACAACTACACATGATAGCGTCGATTCGGAAAACAAGATGAATTCACACGGCGAATAGCTCGTCGCATTAAATTAAAGCCCCGTTCTCGACTTTTTACCGTAAAACCTATGATTCATAGCTTTATCGCGGGTATTTATCTCACCTTGGGCGACGTGTCGTTCAAAAAAAAAAAAAAACGTCACTGTGATTCATGCGAAAATCGCGCAAAAGCAGCGTCTGAATTTTGTGGACGACGAGTCTCTCTCTCTCTCTCTCTCTCTCTCTGCATGCTGTACTTCTACTCGCACCGTAGGAGCTCCCTCGTTGATAGTGACGAATGAGATCCAGTTTGCGAAATCTTACGAGTGAGAGAGAGAGAGAGAGAGAGTAGCTATGGTTTGCGTAACGACGAAGAGCAGCAGTAGCAACAGCAACAGCGGAGCAACGGAAGCCTCGATCTCGTCGTGAAACTCGCTTTCCTCCTCTCTCTCTCCCTCTCTTTCTCTATCGCTCTGCCTGATAAATCTCGTTTATCTTGCGCCCCTTTGGAGAGAGAAAGAGAGAGAGAAGGGAGATAAGGCCCTATAGGAGAGTCATGGAAGCAGCATCCTGTGGGACGGGACGGCAACTTCGTGCCGGAGACTTCGACGACCACGTATGTATATGGAAGAGAGCGGCAGTCGCGAAGTGTAGTTTTCTTATTTCATCATTTGGTTCTATTCAATTTTTCTGGTATGGGACTTGTCCAAGTGAAACGATTTCAAGACTGTCGATCATTTTCAGGTTTTTCAATATGAGAATAATATAGCTAACAACCACGCGTATAAAAAGTTGTTCATTTTCAATTGCACTTGTGTTGTCTTTGGTATATACATGCAATTGTAATGCGAATTTATACAAAATGATTTGAAAACCAAGTATTTAATTAAATAAAACTATATATTTTAAAAAACACTACTTTTCTTTCTCAGTGTACTATATATGCTCCCATTTAAGCGGTACAAAGTATAAAACTTTGTCAAAAGCGGCGCACTTGTCCAAACATTTCAGATCTATATATAACCCTCACATATCATTTCTCCCAAAACTCTTACCAATGATAAATCTACCCCGAGAAGTTTCGGACAAGCAGTCTGCGCTTTCGCATTCTTCGTGAAAGACCCATAGTATAGAGCTCTGGGCGAAAGTCGATTGAAATTTTGTCAAAAGGAAGAGACGGCGAGGAAGAGAGAGAACACGTTTCTCACCGCATGTATACCTGCACATGCGCATGCAACAGCGTATATATGTATATACTGCACAGGAGATGCGAGCGAACGGGTAAAAGAAGCAGCGAAGGGGGTAAGATCTGGCGCGACGTGTCGTGAAGCCCCCTCGATCAGAAAATTAAAAGTAAAGGAGGAGTTAAAAAGACTAAGAATTGAAAAAAGTCGAAGAAGAGGTTTCGGAAGAGCGAGCGAGAGAGAGAGAGAGAGAGAGAGGGAGAGGGAAGGGGAGGCCAGGGTCTCGAACCGGTCTTTCTATCTATCGCTTATTCAGTGCCGAGATAAGTGACTCCGAGGCCCCGAAGTCGCCCAGGTTATCTCGAGGCGATTCGGTGAGCAAGCGCGCGAGAGGGAGAGAGAGAGAGAGCTCGAAAAGCGAGCCGCGGCTATCTCCTTGGCGGCTCTCGCGCAGAGCAGCTCGCCCTCCTCGTCGTCCGTGAGGTGCCTATACGAGTATGCGTATGCATATATATATACATAGAGAGACGCCTCTCGCTACTCCACGGGTAGGAAGATTTTTAACGAAGCCAAGGAAAAAATGACGGACGTACATAGCGACGTTCTTCTTGGCTATTCTCGCTAGTGAAAGAGCTGTAGTGGACGAAGTGGGGAGAGGCATAATTTTTTATCGCCGCGCGCCGCGGACTCTTCCTTCGCCTTTATAAATTATTCATGATAAGAGCGTCTTAAAGTGTTGTGCGAATCGACTTCTTTACTTGTCTTCTCTCTCTCTCTCTTTCTCTCTCTACTCGCTCGTTCACGAGTTCTTGCTTTATTATTTTCTTGACCCTCTATATAAAACAAAAGCATCACCTGTAAAGTGACGAATTTTTAGCAGTTAGCTAAGCGACCGTTTATCTCTATAACCCATTTCTTGTTATGTATACGCTCCCTGGATCGCTATATGCGAGAACGGAGCGAAGACATAATGGGGGGTACGCTTATGACTCGCAAAGGGTTACGAGCATAGGTATATCGATAACTTTTTTTTTCATTTTTTGAATCGTACCACATTGAACTTATTCAATTATAACAAAGTCATTGTTACGTATGAATGAGTCATTGAGGAATCATGTGGGCTGAAACTTCATTTATTGATAAAATGGATCTATTACTTAATCGACATTAAAAAAAAGAGAAACATTCCCAACAGCTTCCGAACACCTGTTCATCGGCTGAGCTGAATAATAAATCTTTGGAATGAACAATAAAAGTTTTAGAGCCGAGCAGTAAAAACTGGCATTATTCAAAATGAAAAAAGGATCGACAAAAAATTACCGTAACTTACAAAGTGAAAAAGAGGGCACTCTAATACTCGTGAAATTTGCAAGTCATTTAAGAGGGAGAGAGACAGAGAGAGAGAGAGAGAGAGAGAGAGAGAGAGAGAGAGAGAGAGAAAAGGAGCTGTCGGCCATGTTCGATGCCTCGGCTCGAAGCCGGCATTTGAATATATATTCCGCGGGAGGAGCATGTAGCCGCAGTCGCCACCCCGCTTAGCTCAGCAGCAGCGGCAGCGGCAGCGCGCGGCGCGACCCATTCTGGAGTATACAGACAGTTGGCTCTCCTATTTAATCTCGAGGTGACAAATGGCCCCTCCTGCACTGATTTGATGACTCAAACATGTAATCCCGTCACCGCATGCAAACATCGATCGGGGGCCAATATCGAATCAGCGCGCCACGCGTTTTCGTCATCTCTCTCTATCTCTCTCTCTCTCTCTCGCTCACGTCGAGTCAATCCCTGCAAACCCCCCACATGTGTGGACAGGCGAAAGATGTATGAGCTTAGGGCCTCGGTGTTGGTGTTACACGTCGCTGCGGAGACGCGGAGAGAGAAGAAAAGCCTAAACAAATGCTCCTCGAATTACTCGAGCGAAAATTAACGACTTCCATATCCGCGCCAACAAGAGAGAGAAAGAGAGCTCTAGCGCCGAAGACCTGCTTATCTTTTCTGCACTCTTGGTGTTTTCGCGCTGGGCGTAAAAGAGGAAGCGACAATCGAAATCGCGAGTGGTGCTTCTTACTGCAGTAAGAACTGCAGTGTCTGCCGTTGTATATATATGTTTTTCGGATGTCTTTCGCGAATTCGGACCTTCGGCATACGTGGTTATCTACGTCGGCGCGAGGTTATCGTAATAGAAGGGGTGCGGCGAATTATTTCCATCTGAACTTTGCTGGAAGTTTGTTTGGACGCTTATTTACTGCTGCTGCAGTTGCATTTTAATATGTTTTCGCGGAGATGTTTCTGAGAAGCTACTGTAAGTTTTCTTATCGAGCAGTGTTGAAGATGGTCCGGGTGCATTATCTTAACGTTCCTACTGATTTTTTGTTTGAAATTAAAAAAGCAATTCTAAAGATTACGCTGATTCGAAACGGAACTGTCTGTAAAAAATTATCAGTCTATTAAGGAGCTTTAAGCTGTCAATTGCAAGAATTAGTATTTTTATTTTAATCAGTATATATTTAATGCATTCAGATTTAGCCATTGGCTAATGTCATTGCTAAGACACATATAAGTAATAATATAAACAATAAAAAGTATCAGATTCGGCTGAGTTAATAAGAAATAATTTAAGAGTGGATATTTATATAATCTTTAAAACATATTATTCTCTTTATTGAAGTAAACATCAATTCTAAAATAGTTTTAATACATCGTAAATCGTTTTTTACTCTAAAATATTTAGCTTGTGTATTATTCGTGTATTTAGTAATTGTAAGTTATATAAAATACTATTGTTTTTGATAGGGTTCTGAGATGAAAGTTAGAATACAACTAAATTATACTTTAAAATTTTATTTATGAAACTGACTATAAGAAACTCCCTAACACTTCTACTAGAGATACTTCTAGTAACAGAATAGTTTTTGATATTTCAATAGCTGAAAGTTTAAAAGATATTAGCTGAAAACTGCATGTGATTACATAGAATAGAATTAAGTTCTTACCTGTTTTAAAAGCTGATTAATTTCTTAATTTTCAGAAATGTAGATTTCAATCTATAACCATAATCCTCTTACGTTCGCTTTTCGCAGTACAGAACTTAACATTATATTTTTACAATAACCGTCATTCGTTCGCAAAATGTAAATTAAAATCTATCCCAATCAACAATTAATTTACCTCGAACATCATGATAATTTTGAATTTGAATTTGTATTGACAACTTTTTGGCGATTTGTCTTAAAATCTGTTTCGCTAACTTTATAAAAATAGCTCATATAATATATATAAACGAAAACTTTAGTGCACATTGAGCTAATATCCTTCTTCTGTTATTTATCGGTAGTTTTATTTATATTAGATAAAATGCAATAACTAATTTCAAATTCAATAGTTGGTTTAGAAGATATGAGATACTATTTTCTGCCACTCGAGAATATTTAGAACAAAACAGTTTCCAATACGCAAAGTGTAATGTATAGGTTTAAAAGCAATTAAGTTTGCATCAAATGAAAATTGTACTTTAAACTGTCATTACTACATAAGTTTATAAGTGCAGTTAAATCTTGTTTCTGAATACTTCATGTTACACAGCATTGAAACGCGGCACTTTAACAGTAACTCTTACTTTGTAAAAATATTTTTTTTTCTAAAATATAATAAAATGCCACTGTTAATAAAAATTTTTTTGCAATTAACTTTTATTCAAATACGTCAATTATATGTTACCGTATTGCACTTTAGTATGCCCTATTAACTTTACAGTCATATAAAGGATGTTAATTATAGTTCAAATATCATTTTAATTTCGTCTTTCATTTTCATCTCGGTTATTTTATAGATAATAAACTAACTGGCTCATGTCAAGGTCTTTTTATTTAATGTTTAAACGCGAAATAAACAAAAATTAAGTAAAAGCAAGCGTGATAAATGAAACGACCCGACATTCTAAAATAGCTTTCATATCTCTATTTTACAAGCAGATTTTGATGAAGTATTTAACAACTAAATGCTAAGCAATATTGAATTTTTCACTTATACACTTGAAATATTTTTGTCTGTACGGATAATAATTTTGATTTTAATGATTTCTCGAAAACGACAAAATTAAGAGTAGCAAAATTTACTCTTTCAAACTTTTGAAAGTAAAAATATATTCTCGACATTTAAAATTGTCATGTTGCATACATTTTCATACGCGGTTTTGAACGTGTGCAGTTACATAAATTACGACAGATCTAAGCGCTCACTACGGTAAGAAAAACCAAAATTTCGTGGTTTTTTATGCGAAGAGCGAAGAACACAACAGGCGCAGGTCGCGCTAAAGCGGGCATTTTTTTATCGAAGGCCCTCGTTTCACCTCGACTTGAGCCGCACAGTATAAAATGGCGGCGCGAACTGCCGGAATTTTCGCGGACCAATGCGTCGGAAGGCGAAGTCGCAGCAGCGACAGCAGCAACGGAGCCGCATAGAAACGGACGGCGAGCGTCGCACAGCGATTTTACACACGACACGACACTTCACTTTGCCTTGGCGATATATATATATACATATATATATATATATTCCGAAGTCAAGCGCAGCTCGAACGTGACTTCCGTCTATGCTTGGCTCTTTTTTTCCGTTCCGCCGGCTCCTCCCAGGCCTTTCGATCGCCGCGCATTACATAAGCTTCTTTTTTTTTTCACGCGTTTACAGAAGGCGAAGTGCTACGTGTGGCTGAGCTTGCAGTTGGAAGAGCGACGAGCCAGAATCCGAAAAATTATTGTTCAAGCAACGATAAATCATCGTTCACAAATCGACCGTTAAATTGAAAGAGTTTGCGTTCGCTAGCGCTTGAGTTTTACACTTCTGTTATAAGAGTATATTCTGTTCAACTTTTGCTTCTTCTGGAGAATATTATTCAAACTATTATTCAGCATTTATTAAGTTGATGTTAATATTATTCTTATTTCATTATCTACTTATTTAATATCGAAATTGATATTAAGCTTTAAAAAGTAAAAATGAAGTACTTAAATTTTACTGCCTAAAATGAATTTGAGTTGCTTAGTCATGAGCATAAAAATATTCGCAATATTAGACATGAATAACTATAATTTTTTTTTTTTTGAAAAATGTTTGTAATATATTATTTAATATGCTGATAAATAAATGTTTTCGATCTTTAAAGTTTTTTATCGAAACTATACTTTTTTCGAAAAGTTTTGGATCTACCGATTACTGCAACGTGGCAAATCACTTTCAATACTTTTTCATACAATATAAATGGATTTTAACGATTTATATACGTTCAAAATTTTTCTAGTTTTTATACAAAATACACGTAAAACTTATGTTTTATACATTTTAAGCGTTTTTTTTTGAGTATCGAATAAAATTTCGATTTGGAGTAAAATGTTACTGAATTGAAGATTTGAATGTTAAAGTAAAATTTGAATAATATTCAACTGAAATATCGTGTACTCACGGTTTTCCAAATAATTCTTCTCCGAATATAACACATTTCTGAAATTTCTCACTTGATTTTTACGAAATATAAAAAATGTACGGAATCACATCGAATTGGCACATATAGAAATATGGTTTTCTCGTAAATTATTAAAATTTTGTACAACAGTTTTGAAATACGCAAAAACGAAATCACAGACCTTTTACGACACTGAAGATTCGAAACACTATGGACGGTAACGAAGGATAGATCAACGGAGTTCATATAGCCTTTTCGAAGAATCTTGTACAAGCGCTCGATTTATCGTCGCGATTCCACAAATTAAGTAATACAAAGCGACAGAGATAATCGATATAGTTCGCCGCAGGTTTTACAGTGAGAGCGAAAGAAGGTAGTTACAGGTGTCTGGCGCGCGCAACTGTTAAGCCCACGAATAGAAGATGTTTCGGCAAGTCCAAGAGCACGGTATGAAGTTCCTACTTTCTGAAATCTACGTAGGAACTCTATACCTCGCTGCTGGATCTCTACCATATTCATTGAAATCACCTGTTCGGTAATCTCTCGGCGGCTCCCACGGCGGCAGTCATCGGGCATTGGTGCGGTTCGGTTGCGATCTCCTCTTCGACGATCCGTCGGCGGCGGCGGATGCGCGCAGACTCCGCTCGACTCGGCTATGTGGAAGGGCTTCTTCTTGAGCTGCGCTACTGCTTCGCTCGTACTACTTGCCTGTGGCTCTCTTCTTCGAGCAGAGCGAATAAACGTGACGACGACCAACACGTGGACCCGACTTTTCACGATTAATTCCCCTCGCCCGACAATTCAGCCTCTTTACTTACACTTTTGCTGCAAACCGTGAAGTCGACTCTTTTTCACTTTGACGAGTTTTTTTTTTCGATGCGACGTGACTGTTTTACAATAATTTCCAAAAGTTTTTTCTCCGATTCAAACAAGCGAGTAATTCCTTTAAATTCGTATACGAAAGATCGCGTTACAGTCTACTGGATGTGGTTTCGCGTTTTGTATTTCAGAAAAATGTGCCAAGACTCAATTTAACTTGTCCCACTTTCAGAAATTGACAAAATTACGAAAAGTTAAATAAAGCAAACTAATTAGAAGGTAAAACTAGTTTTGTTATGTACTCGATTGCTGAAACTGGAGGTTCGACGACAATATTTCTAACTTCGTAGCACACCGAGTCACTTGATTTTCGATTTTCCTTACAAGTTCCAGGCTTTACAATATATTCCAAATCGATGACGAAGTACAATATTTATTTTGAAAAAAAGGTATATAAGCGCCAAGTTCACACCGAATCACTGGTTTTTTTTGTCCCCGTTCCACCAAAAATCGACGAAGGAAAAGAGACGGAGCTAGAGCAGGGAGTTTCGGAAGACGGTATATATCGTCGCGAGTGGGACACCGAGAACAGAAACGCGAGTCCGTATCATACCAACGGTGTGTCCGTAATAGGCTCTAGGCGAGCGAGCAAGAGCTGCTGGTACGTCTGGGGCGAAGGTCCGCGGAGAACTGAAGAGCCACGGCGAGATAGACACACGGCGAAGGCTCGCCGCTCTCTCTCTCGCACACTCGCACGGTCCCGTGATTCCCCTTCCCTTCTCTGCCCACCCTCTCTCTCTCCTCGTCTTGCTGCGTGTGCAGCGTATATATATACGGGTATATATACGTTGCGGCGGTCGACGGAGAGGTTCCCGAGATTCCGAAGGGGGCGACAGTGATGCCTCTGGCGGCGAGGAATGACGGACCGCCGCTGCTCTCTCTCTCTCTCTGCCTATATGCTGGTGCGACGCGCACGCACGCACGAGACGTCGACGCGACGACGACTACGTCACTTCTGCCGCGGCTCTGCGCCTCTCTTGCGGGCAATAGCTGAGCCAAAGAGAGAGAGGAAAAAAGTTGGCTGCGAGGAGAGGGAGCGAGAGAGAAAGAGACGTGTTTAGAACCACACCCAAGTCATCGCCGACGATCATCGTACGCGTAATGTGGTGTGGTTGGTCGGGAAGCTTCGTTCCACGTTGAATTACATGGGAGCGCTATGCCGTGCCCGAGCGTTTTTGGATAAAGTACCGTAATAGTGCACACCAGAGCGGGGGAATGGGTTACGAGCGCCTATAGTTTCTCTCTCTCTCTCTCTCTCTCTCTCTCCTCGCTGTGCTTTTCGACCGAGAGAGAATGAGGTCTTGAGAGAGGAGAGAGAGAGAGAACCAGTCTATATAAATGTATGTATAAAGCGGCAACGAATTATATGCGTGAGTTGTATTTTCGTATATGAGAAGAGGCCAAAGAGAGTTTTTAACAGTTTTAACGAAGCCGCGAGAGCGCCGAGTGTTTTGTGCGTATATAGGCTCGCTCTCTATAATACGATCGTATATAGAAAGACTTTATCTATAGCATGTGTGGCTGGTACTATTAATTCGGCTTCGGCGGCTGTAGTTTATCGCGGTATTATGAGCGTATTAATGCTTCCTTTTAAATTGAAATGTTGGATTTCGGAGCTCGAATGCGCCCCGCACCGCTTTTTTTTTCTCTTTCCGTCCACTGCGCGCATGAACACGATCCAATATGAGTAGAACCGAATTTACGTAACATTAAATTTTTGGATTACAATATTTTACTCGAATTCTTTTCGAATTGTACCACACTTATTACCTATATATGTGTATAATTCTTTTATTTTCGCTGCCTTGAGCTTAACGGTCGAGCGTATACGCAAGTGAAATATATATACATATAGATACAGTATCATTTAGTCTGCAGGCAGCTATATAACCTTGCGTCGTACAGGCGGCGGCGACGGCGGCGGCTGCGCGAGCGCATCGAAAATAATGTGCGTACGCGATGAAACATGTGCATCGTTTACCACTCTCGTAATTCCTTGCGCTCGTCGAGTTCCGCATGCATTGAGGAAAGGAAAATAAAATAAAAAAAAGGACTGTGTTCCCGCGAGCATCTGGAACATATCCGAGCTGCAGCTAAGCGTATATATAGATATATACACGGTTGTATTATAAGTATAAAAAATCGCAGCCGAACGAGAGAGAGAGAGAGAGAGAGAGAGAGAGAGGGGGCGAGAGACTATATCGGCGTGATGCTGCACGGGAGGCCGCGGCTGGACTTTTAAGGAGAAAACTGCCTTTTACGAGCTTATCGCAGCAGCTCCGAGCCAAATCGTCGCGACGTATATATATATATCGCACGCGCAGAATCACGCACCGGCGCAGCAACAGCAGCACCAGCAGCGGAGAGTCGGATGCAGGAGAAAAAGCGAGCCGAGGAGAGAGATGGTCTGGCCGACGTCGTCGTCGGCAGTGGCAACGGCGACGGCGGCGGCGGCGGCGGCGGCGGCAGAAATCGAAAGGTTAAGTTAGATTAGTTTCGGCTCTTATGCCGGCGGCTTCAAAGGAACGGGGAGAGCGAGCGCCCGAGAGAGCCCGAGAGAGCGACTCTTTTCTTCGACATAAATTTCGAGCGCGCGAGCGCGCGAGCCGCTGCAATCTTTCCAGAGGAGAGAGAGAGAGAGAGAGAGAGAGAGAGAGAGAGAGAGAGGTTGCCGGTGCAGCCAGCGGGTTTCGCGAGCCGCGTGCGACTTTAAACGCTCGCCCTGAGAGAGAGAGAAAAGGATGAGCGTTGCGAGCTGCGCACGAGAGGGGATCGGCAAGCCAAAGAAAACAAACAGCCCGATGAGACAGAGAGGAGAGAGAGAGCCGAGAAAATTATTTTCACCGCTCAGCCGCCGCCGCTCGCCGCCGAGATAATAAAATAGAATTTATACCGGCGGCGCGATTACGGCAGATTAGCCGCTGCTGCTGCTGCTGCTGTTGCGGCTCCGCGTGCATCCGCAGAAAAGAGAGAAACGAGCTATATACACCAGAAAGAAAGAAAGAAAGATAGAAAGATGGCTGCTTTGCATGCGAGCCGCGGCCCTCGAGTTTTTCACCCACTGAGAGAGAGAGAGAGAGAAAGGATGTGAGGGGTGGTAAAAGACAACTTGAAGTGTATATATATACATACATATATACGCGCGGCCCTAGGAGTCGAGTGGTGGAATTCTGATCGGAGCGATAATTCCGGTTTTCGCACTTGGCGCCTTGGCGATATGGACAAAAACGAGCGCGAGGGCACCGCACCGAGGGAAAGACAGAGAGAGAGCGAACGAAAAGTCCGGCAGCAGCAGGAGCATCGCCACCGAGGGATAATTAAACCCAAGAGGCTCGTCCCGTCTCTCTCTCCCTCTCTCTCTCCCTATGGTCTCAGCATCAGCAGCAGCTCTCGGTCTAACGAGTCGCACGAGTCGTGGCTCACGACACACCGCGCTTCGGTGCAGCCTTGCGCGCAAAAACACGCCTCGACCTCGTTTCGTCACGGGACCCTCTCTCGGTTGTGGAGCCCCCGGTCTCTCTCTCTCTCTCTCTCCCTCCGCAATCTCTCTTTTTCCGTGCTACTCTTTTTAGGGCCCCCCACTGGACGAGAGCGAGGGAAGCGAGAGACGACGTCGCGCCGAGATGCCCGGCGCCGTCCGTGTCCAGCGCCACTAAACTGCCGAGTCAAAATTTCGGAGTGCCTCGCTCCAGAGAGACAAAGCCAGCTGGATGCGGCTCACGAGAGAACTCCTTTGTTATCCGTGCGTCTTCCCGACTGATTACTTTTTTTTCTCCTCCTCGTTTTCATCCTGGCGCTATTTTCATTTCTCCGCGAGCTAAGAAAGAGATAGAGAGAGAGAAAGAGAGGAAGTGGTAAAAACGAGTGAAGTGCGCATCAGTGGCAAAACGCGCGCGCGCGGCAATGACGAAATTCCGGCCTTTAACGGCTATACGAAGCTGCGCGCCTGGCAGAAGAAGAAGAAGCTGAAAATTCACTTTAGCCGCGCGCGGTTAATTTTCACTCGGGTGCGAGAGAGCGAGTAAGGGAAAGAATCCCGAGGAGAGATAAGAGAGCAAGCTCGGAGCCGAGAGCGAAACTGCAGCTTATGCGCCACCGCCGCCGTCGCCGCGCGCGCATTTCGAAGAGGCGGACGAGAGCTGAGAGCAGAGAATAGAGAGAGAGAGAGAGAGAGAGAGAGAGAGAGAGAGAGAGAGAGAGGAACAAAAAGAGCAGAAAAAAGGCTGCAGAACAGGAGCAGAAGCGGCGGCGGTGGCGGCGGCAGCGCGCGATAGTAGCGCGGCTCTAAACATTCTCGCCGCACCAGCGAGAGGGAGAGGCCGAGCAAGAGAGAGATAGATAGAGAGAGCACCTGTATACACTTTATCGACGTTGCTTAATGAGTTTCTAAAGTGGTCACTTAGCCTGTCGCTTGAGTTGCAAAGTAGCAAGAGCACCAGCAGCAACAGCAACAGCGGCCGTGCAGTTCACGAACGTAAAACGACACATACGCGCTCTCTTTCGTGCGCACGGAGCGAGAGGAGAAGAAGAAGCAGCAGCAGCAGCAGCAGCAGCAGAAGCAGCAGAAGAAGAAGAAGAAGCAGAAGTAGCGGCGACCGCCACGGTGGAAGGGGAGCAAAATAAAAAAGCGGCAGCAGCAGCAGCAGCGCGCGCGCCAGCGAGAGCGGCTCTCCAAACGCTTCGGCCTTGGATCGTCGGCGAGCACTCGCCGGTACCGCCGCCGCCGACGTCGCCGCTGCCTGTGAGAACGAAAATTCCCCTCTTATAGAGCTGCGATGCGAGAGCCGAGCTCGAGCGATGGCTATAATACTCTCGACTAAAACCGCGCTGCTGCTGACGAGCGATACGCATATATATACATATATCCACATGTATGTACGTGTGCGCGCACGCGAAAACACACACGCAGACGGCGGTGGGCTTACGCAACGCGCGGCGGGCTTGTCTCGCGCGACCGGGACTATATACTCCGAGTGCGGCCGCTCCGAAATTTTCGCACGTTCGACTTTTTCGAGAGTGCGAGAGTGAGAGGGAGAGAGGGAGAGAGAGAGACGGGTCGGGAGCATCGCGCGTGCCGTATAGTCAAATCCCCGCGGCAACGCGTAACGTGCGAATTTTAGGAAAGCCCGTTTGTGGACGTGAGCGAATTTTTTTATTTCGCCGCTGTATATGTATCCGGTAAAAGTGTGTGTGTGTGTGTGTGAGTATGTGCGTAAAGGGGCAGACGTGAACGTCACTTCTTTATCGTCTCCCGTGCATAATTTCACGATTATTTTCTATGTGTATGTAGACGAGCTTGACGGCTCTGAGTTATTCATTAAAATGACTTTTTTCGCAGCTCGCGATCTTCGCTTAAATCGTTAATTTATATATAGTTAGCTTCGTGACGTGTCTAGGATATAAGAATCGGGCTGTATATATACCGATTGCTCATCATTCAAGTTATAAGAGAAGATTATTACGAAAAAAGACTATATATACGAGGAAAGCTGTAAAAATTATATCGGCATATCTCCGGAGATTTTCATAAAAACCGACAGCCTTGCATATATTGATTTTCCTCGAATCCAATTAAATGAGAAATCCCGCAAATGGGTGTAAGACACTTTCCTGATATTCCCGCAGGCACACGTGGCACAATAAGCCGAGCTCTCTTCGACACGAGAAAAATTCACAAAAGTCTGCGTGTAGCTCACTCGAAGCTCCGAGCACGTGGGTGTAGTAAAGACGCTGTCACGAGGCGTGGGTCGCGCTTCGAGCCTCGTCGTCGGGCGACGCAACGAGGACTAGAAAGGGGGAAGAGAGAGGGAAAGAGACCCGGCCGAATCAAGCCAATCCTATATATACGAGAGGCAGTCTGTATAAGCTGTCGGCTAGTTTACGAGCGAACTGCCAGGTTGAGAAAACGCGGAACCAATCGTGAAAACAATGACTGCAAGAGAGACAGAAAGAGAGAGAGGGTCGGTGTACACAGTATAAGAGTAGAAGACGAGCTGTCACGAGCTTGCATCGGTTTACCCAGTAGCATAATACCATACAGCGCGGCAGAAGAGATGGATGAATCGCAGGGAGAGAGAGAGAGAGGGAGATCAAGGTTGCAGCTATATACACGCGATGATGCAATTGCAGAGTCGCGCAGCTGCATCCGGCGTCACCTAATTGCACTATACACTCGCATACACTGTGCAGACTATGGCCGAGAGAGCTCAGATGCTCCGCACAGGCCGTCACCGGTCGCGCCGCTAGCTGCTGATGTCGCTTCACCCGCAGCGACACTTCTATATAAGCGCCGGATTCACGCACACTCGCCAACTCCGCCGAATTAATCTGTATAACGCTTTCGCGCGACTCGCGCTGGCGCACGAGGAAGGACGCAGCAAATCCCGGTCTAACGAGCTGTGTAATTGAAACGGCGCGTTGATCTGAGGAGAGTGACTCGACGGATTTATACATACATGTATATACGTATATGCAGTGCATTCGGGATTAACTGCGTGCGTAAGAGCTGTAGTCGCGTTGAGCATAAATATATAAGATTTCGACCATTCGACGTACGTATAGCGATGTTTGCCGATAATATCGTTTAATGCGCGGCCCCCTCCTATATGCATAGGATATAATCGTTCGCGGCTCGTGCAGATTGTGATAAAACCACTGCGGGGACGGCGGCTGATTTCTCTTCGCGGAACAACAGGAAATCGGTAATTATAATCGGCGCATTGTGATATCGACGCTATGCCGCTGCCTCGTTACATCCATCATGATCGCCTCTGCATGCAACACACCAAAAAATATATATATAGTACACCGGGAACGCTCGTTTTTCCTTCGCTCAACACGGCCAGGCAGGCAACCGATAATTCCTCATCAACGTTTTTCCATCGGAACAATCGACGCTCTTTTCTCTCCCCCTCTCTCTCTCTCTCTCTACTCTCGGTTTCTTTCACTCCGGCGCCGAACGCTCTCTCTCTCTCTCTCTCTCTCTCTCTTGGACGCTAGATCTTTTATGCGAGACGCAGGCTCGTCGATTTACGTCTCGGCCCGAGATTTACGAGGCGTGCGCTCAGACTCGCACTGCACACACACCCAACGCTTCAAGTATAATAATTACACTGCGAGAGAGAGAGACTGAGAGAGAGAGAGGAAGAAAAAAAATGAGTGCAGAAAGAGAGCCGAGCTCAGTATTCAATTAATCATCGGTTCAAGGATTTCGCGGCAACGTTCACTTGTGTGCACCTTATCTGCCAGCGATAAGCGCCAGAGCCTCTCGCGCACTACACGAGCCCAACTCGAGCGAGATGATTCTGTGCAAGTGCATTAGCCTTGCCTCTCTCTCGATCCCTCTCTTTCTCTCTCCAGCTCTTGTGTATTATATATATATACGTGGGGCAAACTCGAGCCGCGTTCTCACGTGAGTTCATATGCTCTTGTGCACACGCACACGGAGCGAGACAGAGAGAGAGAGAGAGAGAGAGAGAGACGGGGGAAGAGAGAGGAACGGGTAGAGAGAGAGAGAGAGAGAGAGAGAGAGACTCGTTCACTTTCACTCGCGCGCCGCGCCGGTGAGTCTATATTAGCAAAACTCATTTACGAATGAATGAGAGATCGCTGGCGGAGATTCGTTTGCTCCGCCTTTGCGCTGCGCAAAGGATCAAGGATGAGGAGGAGGAGGATAAGGATGAGGAGGAGGAGGGTGGACGCGGTGGACGAAGTGGAAGGAGGTGGAGGAGGTGGATATGATGCCGCTGCTGCTCTTCTCTCTCGCTCTCTCGCTCTCTTCTGGATATCGAGGATATCAATCAAGCCGAGATGCGCGCTTTTTGCGCTTATTTCTTTTTTTTTTATAGTCCGGTTGTTTTTACGTTTTTTTTTTATTTGCGAGCGATCACCAGCCGAAAATTCTGTGTATAACTATATATATATATGTATGAGCTCGATCGTCCGGAGCGTGTGCGCGCGCGCATCCAGAGATAATTAGGTTTCTTCTCTCTCTCTCTCTTTGTCTGTGTTGCGAGTTTCTTAGTTGCGGCGAGGGTAAGCGAGGCCAAGCGAGAGAGAGAGAGAGAGAGCTGGCCTGAAAACCATCAAAGACTTTTGGAATCATTCTCGAGAACGCCGCGAAATCTGCCCTTTTATTTATATCGCTCCGCTTTAGTCCCCGTTGATTCATCATCCACAATATAACTTGCGTCCGCGCAAAATACCTGTAAAGTTGCGTTTCCGTGCGGCGAGTCGCGCGTCACTTTAATCGTCGATCCAACGTTATTTTGCAAATAATCTTTATCTATAGAATTGGAACAAAACAGACCGATAAGGGCTTTTAATCATTACGATTGATGTATGCGCGGCGGCGGCGGCGGCGTCGGCTGCACTCCGATAAGACTGCGGACAGAGAGGGAGAGAAAGAGGGACCAAGACAATATAATTAATGAAGCCCAAAGAGCCATCCGCCTCTCGGAAGCTAAACAACTTGTATCATTAGCCGGCCATTTGTTAGAAAAGCCACAACGCTTATCTGATGCGAGCCCTTGGTGATCCCCGCGTATCAGCCCTCCTACCAACGAGCAAACAGCAACAACAAAAAAAAGAGAGACAAAAGAGCAGCAGCAGCAGCAGCAGCTCGTATATATTGGCGCTTTCGGTCGCGGGCACAAAGGAACTCGCTTGCGAACGAGTTAGAGCAAAGTAATTTTGAACTGTGCGGCGGCGGTTCGTCGGTCTCTCTCTGTGTGTGAGAGCTCGGAGTATATCTCGAAAAAGAATCAGTTTTGACATTGAAACTCTGGGCTCGTTCCGGGCCGCTTCACCACTCTCTGCGGAGAGCGAGAGACGGACGTTTCTTGATTTTACGCTTCCGGAAGCGGAAACGCGCACCGAGCCATCAGTCATTCCCTCCTCTCTCACTCTCTCTCTCGCTCCCTGGGCGTGAGCGAAACGAAGCGTTTTAGTCTGGCAATCAAACTTGTCGGGAGAGCGAGCGAGAAAGCAAGATAGCGAGAACGTGAGAGTAAAAGAAGAAGAAGAAGAAGAAGAAGAAGTGGTGAGTGGAGGGTAGAGTGAGCGAGCGAGAAAGAGAGAGAGCCTGCCTTTTCAACGTCTCCCTGGAAATTGCAAAACTCGGCGGCGGCGGCGGCGGCGTCGGCGGCGTCGGCTGCCCTTCACAGGATTATTATTTCGAGGGTGCGAAGACGTGGCACGTGAGCGCGCGATTGTGCATGTGAGGGCGGAGAGAAAAAGAGAGAGAAAGAGAGATAGCGAGAAGCTGCATATACCAGACCCAGCTCGTCGGGTCAAAGAGCCTCTTTATTATTATTGTTATTAATTTTCTTTTCTCCGCGTGCATATATATATATACATATGCGTCACCCCGAGCTACTCCGATGCGTAATCTACCGTGACCTCCCTATACCGTGCCTTTAAAACGAGTCTCTCTCTCTCTCTCTCTCTCCTTTTTTTTGCTCTCGAACGCCGACGAGTAATTTTCGAGGGCCAAGTCTCCGGAGGATTGATATTACGAAACTAATAATATAAAACCCGAGATATAACGTGTGTCTGTGTGTGTATAGCGCTTGGGGATAGAGTGCGGGACACGAGGTGAGGCGAAAGCTGCTGGCTCGCGCGGGCAGAGGGAACGCAAAACTAATCGAAATTAAATATCAACTAAGCGATGCAGTTTAAGATTGTCCTGGCGTCGAATATATATACATAGTATTTTTTAGCCGCTCCTTTTCCTCGACACTGATGGATTAATTCGTCTGATTAACTCTAATCTGACGCAAGAGAATTTTGTTTTTTTTTTTATTTTTTTTATTGAATCGTTAATTCAACGCGATACATCAATACATTAGAGAGATAGACAATAAGCGACCATTTGAGCATTATAGAAATCGCCCGTGATTGGTCAAATCCCAATACGACATCGAGGATATCCAGCAGTGAAAATTATTTCCAGCAAAGGGAAGGGAAGCGAGTGGCTAAACGCCGATTCGCCGACACGCTCAGCGCCTATACACGTGGTGTACAAAAAAGGGGGTGGCTGGTATAAGCTTTTCCTCCATTTTATAGGAAAAGTCACCCTATGTGCGAGTGTGCGTGCGCGGCTCTCTCCAATCGAATTCAAACCAATCACGCGCCACACGAGGGTTAGCGACGAGACTGAAAGCTGCCACTCTCTCTCTCTCTCTCTCTCTCTCTCTTTCTCTCGTGAAAGGAGTCACGTGGCTTAATTGATTTGATTTCGAGGGGTTTTCGTCCCACTTTCCGCTCCAACCGACTATATACACCCAGAAATTTATGTCTATCTCTCTCTCTTTCTCTTTCTCTCTCTAGCTCTATCCTCGCTCCGAATGCGTGCTCTATGACGCCATGCCGAGGTGGTTGCTATTCGCTCCCCCTACTCTATGGCCTTTCGCGTGGCTCACCCCACGTACCAACAACTCACTCCCCCCTCACGTGTAACAGCTAAGCTAAGGTCAACTAAACCGGATTTCGTTTCTCTCTCTCTCTCTCTCACCTTCACTCTTTTTTTCATTCTGTATATACAGAGTCTGCTTTGAATGCGGGACTTTTTTCTTTTTTTTCAATTATGCGCGACGAATTTCATTAACAAAGCGTCTTTTCTATATACTCCCTGCCTCGTCGCCGTTTTTTTTTTCTCGCTCCGTTCTGTATAAATATTGTTTCGCCGTAATTTATTCGAATATTGTCGAGCTTATACGCGCGCCGATGAAACGTGAAAAATAGGCTCCGTGCAAATAGTTCCTTCCACATGTTAATTTGGAATAATCCAAGCCATTTTTCAAAAGCTCCTTTTTTCCCGTTTCTTTTTCTTTCTTTCTTCAATGGATATATGTGTGTATAATAGCTGCAAAACCGTTGTCATTTAAATGACACCGTCGTAGGGAGGAGAGGAGAGAAAGTTGTAACGCTCGTAAATCAGGAAAGCTTAAAAGATACGTGTGTAATTTTGAAAGCATAAAGCACGCACGGAATTCAACGCAAAATTTCATTTCAACTGGCTCGAAATCATATTTGTGTGTATATATGGACAAACTTCCAACTGTACAGCATTTGTCCATTTCATTGATTTATAACCTGTTGTAGTCCGGAGTATATCAAAATCCGCTCAAAGCTTTACGACTCATCATCAATTATTCTCCAGAAAATACGATCTTTTGACTGCTCGATATAGAGCACGCAACTCGTCTGTCTATATACTGCAACTACTATGCGCATTCCTCGAATTCTCATTAATTCCTCGGTATGTATATAATGCGCGATAAAACGATCAAACAGAGGAAAAAAAAAGAGAGTGAGAGTGTAATCCCGGGATTCGGGTATACATATATACATATATACATATATATAAATCAGCAAATATCAACGCCGACGCATACCTTGTAAATTTTCCTAACTCTAAACTGCTAACCGTAAAAAGTTACGCAAGCGATATAGGCGCGTGTGCGCTTATGGCTCTCGATCGTCGAGCAAACGAGTATATAAAATTCGCCGGCATCAAAGAGAGAGAGAGAGAGAGAGAGAGAGAGGGAGAGGAGAGGAGAGGAAAAAGAGCGTTTCGAAGGCAAACATAGAGGCGCCGCGCGCAGGAGAGCAGCAGCAGATTCGCTCAAAACAACATCGTGGCGCGATCGTCGAGGAGAGAAGAATGTCTCGGGCCCGGCGTTAATTATCGCGAGTCGCGTCGCGACTAACGAGGATGCTCTCTCTCTCTCTCTCTCTTTCTCTAGAGCAGAGCAGAGCAGGGAGCTTTCAGCGCTCCCTGATAATAAAGGCCTCGCCTGACACGGCCATAAAACCGTGAAAAGCCTGTCGTAGAAGTTCACCGCGCCATGCCGCCTCTACATAAGCTCTAACGAGAATTCGTCTTCATGGCGCTGTGGCCGGTGAATACGCGGCGCGTCGCGGCGTTATATATCTATATAGAGTGAAAGAAAAAAGTCGAGACAGAGTGAGTCCACTGAGAGCTGCCTAATTATAGAGACGTCGATCGGTAGCCATTAAATTCAAATTCTGTATAGATGAATGAAAAAAAAAAGGTAGGGGCGAGGATAATTGTTTTCATTAGCGAGTCTGCAGCTCGAGCAGCATCCACTTTAAGGCGAGACTCGCGTATAAGGTGTATATATATAAGCTGCAGTAGCGGCGCTTGCTCTTTAATTAAAAGCAGTAAATTTAACTCTCTCTCTCTCTCTTTTTCTCTCTGGTGAGAGAGAGAGAGAGAGAGAGAAAGAGTGAGAGTTTCGACCTCATGACGCCAACGCGAAAAAAGGCCACCGTGTATATATATATGGGACGGGGGAGAGAAAAAGAGCCGCGTGGCTAAACGTTCGGAGAAAGGTTTTTTTCCGACCGAAAAAAAAAGGAGGGAGGTATATGGAGGGGGAGAACTAAAAAATAACGCCTCGCTGATCCACTAGAATTCCATTTCCGGGAGCGATAAACCCCCGCGATCGTACGAAAAGGCAGGCTCGCGCAGTTGGGCAATAAACCGATTCGCGTGAGCGTTTCGGTATTTCCGAATTGCCGATATCCACCTCCCCTCCTTCTCTCTCGTCTCTCTCTCTCTCTCTCTCTCTTTCACTTCATCCGCGAAAGCTCCGCTAGGCTCGCGCACCCGTGACGCAATACTTCCGCGTTTCGCGTATATATACACATGCGTGCAGCGCGCGTGTGGATGTATATGCGCGAGAGCGCGGGTGGGCGTTTCTCTCTCTCTCTCTCTCTCTCTCGCTCTGCGCGAGCGCTCGTATAATTCCGCCAATCAAACAATTTCGCCGAGCGTGCGGCGCGACGCGAGGCTCCGAGAGAGCTGCGGGTAACGCGATATTCTCTTTCTCTCGCGCAATGAAATGCTGGCTATGGGCTGTCACCTAAAAACGTCTCTCTTTCGGTCTTTCTCTTTCTCTCTCTCTCTCTCTCTCTCTCTCTCTGTGTGAAACGAGTTTTTTTTTCTCTCGCTCTGTCTCCTGCTTTTTCGGTCTTCGGCACCGCGTGCGTGCAGGCCAGTTTTTTTGCCTTTCTTTTTGCGAAATCGGCCAATAAATTTTGCAACGTCGAAAATTCCACGCCGCGAGAGCTGCGTTGAGTAAACGGATTCTTTTTTTTTGTAGGCCGAATATCCAATTTCGGGGTCGGTCGCGAAACGCGCCGGCAATTTTCGCGCTCGCGGTGTTGTATCGGGGCCGTTTCTATACGCATTTTTTGTCACGCGCTCGCCGCTATACAAGGTTTCGTTCGTTGGTATGCGCCGATTCCTGGAAGCGTTTATGTGGCTAAAAGTGTACCGAGTTTTCCGCAGACGTTGCCATTTTCAGATAACGCGGCGGCCGTATGTATACTTTCGATACGGGAGCGGGGTAAAAGAAAAATGCGGGTAGAGGCAAATTGTAGGTAATCGCGGAATAAGCATACGAGCGTGGCTTGTAATTTCGAAATACTTGTCGAGCGCTCGCCGATGTACATTCACTCGTATACAAAGATGCGTTTACGAGAATTCCGTGCGATATATGGCGCGGCGTATCCTTCTCGCGGGGCCCAACTAAAGCATCAAAGAAATAAAACAAGAGAAGTGAAAATCGATTAAAACCCACGAATGCACGCTATGCGAACAGCACATGAGAGAGAGAGAGAGAGAGAGAGAGAGAGAGAGAGAGAGAGAGAGAGAGACAGAGCAGAAAGAAAGGCCGGAATAAAAGAATAAACAAGAGCGAATTCGATCCGTCGGCGCGTGACGACCGAGAAGCCAGAGAGAAGACGACAAGGAGGATGACAGGAACGAGTACGAGAGCCTCGAACACGGAAACCCCATATAAAGGGTCTGTCATCGGCATGCCAGATCTCCTCCCTCTCTCCCTCTCTCTCTCTCTCTTTCTCTCCCTTTCTCTCTCTATCTATCTACTCGCCAGCGAAACCATAGGCTCTCTTTTCCATCAATTTATCCGTCCGTCCGTTCGAATGCGGCATAATTAGTTTGGAGGGGTTGGTCGTGCTCGTCGAGCCGCGCGCGACTGCCGCGCAAGCAAGCATATATAGGGCCGGTTTTTTCGAGGCCCGGGCCATCGAAAAAGGGGTTGTTTTGCTTGTGTCTCGGGGCGTTGTGTTGCGGGGGGATGATGATGCTCCCTCTCTCTCCCTCTCTCTCTCTCTCTCTCTCTCTCTCTACTGGTGTGTATACACAGACACACTGCACATGCGGAGCGCGTTTGTCCAGGTCGCCCCGCGCGTGTCTGGCTCGGCATTAACGAACGAATAAAAGGCCTCACCCTCGCGACGGTGCGGAACGCCATTTTTATCGTCCACCACGCCCGAATGTAAACTCACCCCTACTCACCCTCACCCCCGCCCTCCCTCTCTCTCTCTCTCTCTCTCTCTCTCTCTCTCTCTCTCTCTCTCTCTCTCTTTCCGATCCCTATCTGTGGGTGGGTGCGTGTGTATGCATGTGTGTGTGCAGCAGTTCATGTCTGTCGCCCCCGGGGAAACGCGCGGCGCACGTATATACGCGACATTATATGCTATCCGACGCGAGAGCTGCGGGATACCGTGTGCGCGTTCGCTGATAACCGGGAATTTATTAATTTTTTAGCCTCGATAATTAGCGCGCTTTACCCCCAAAATTTATTTGCCAGTGCGGCCCTGAGCCACGGGGAATTTCGCTCAAACAAATTACTCGCCGTCCCGTGTATAACGCGTTTCGTTTTTTTTTTCTTCTTTTTTTATTATATACAATAATTATTGCCTCTCGATCCCGAAACTGCGCATAATTGCAAAGTTAATTTCGCCTAGTTTTGAAAAGGTCGCAGTGATGATATAGTGATTGTTTTATTCGACGTGCAAAGTTACGCTCGTGGACAGCGCTATTATATACAAATACCGCATCGACGCGTGTGCTGTTCGAAAATGTTAAATATCGAATTTCGTTATTTCTTTTTACAATCAGCACAGTCCGCCGCGCTTCATTTGAAGAGCCAAAAAAGCGCGTATGATAAAATTTAATTCTCATCGCCTGGGCGTGGATATATGTATATACGAGAGATCGATAAAAGCCTTTCGTTCCGAGCACTCGCGCGCGCTCACACACACGCAGAGGGAAATGCAGATGTCGAGGCCCCATAAGCGATAATACAATATCGCGTCGGGACAGTCCCTTTGATTTTACACTTCATCGAGGTAGTTTGGCTTTAAATATAATTTAACCGACTATATATATATGTACATGTATATACTGGCGTGTCTGTACAACAGACGCAGCGGCGGTGCAGCTCGCGGTTCAATTGCGTATATATACACAGAACGGGAGGCACGCACGCATGCACATCCGCGGCCAAGCAACAAAAGCTCCGCCCCAATGAGAACGAGGTGTGTGTGTACGTGGGGAGGAGAATCCACCGAGCCGGGATGAGAGAGGAGAAAAAAAAGGAAGAGAGGAAAAAAAAGCTCGCCCCCAACCCCGCGTTCCGACCAAACGGCTATTTTCTATAAACACACAGAGGCGGGCGCGGCCGATTTGCCGCAGTCTGTATATCGACGCTTTTCGAGAGAGAGAAAGAGAGAGAGAGAGATCTGCGCTGCCGCATCGCGTTTCAAATTGTATAAGCACAGAGCTCCGAAACGAGAGAGCGTTCAATGGACCCTCAATTTCGCTAATTCCTCCCTTTCGCTTCTCTCTTTCCCTCTCTCTCTCTCTCTCTCTCTCTATATCCATCCACAGACACACACATGCACACACATAGCTGCGCGAATTTTCCGCAATAACGTCGTTTCGCTCGGGCGTCCGCTTTCATTCCTATAGGTATTTACAGGCGGTGTACTGCGATTTCCGAGTGCGTATACAAACGCGAGCTGGTAGTCGCCCGTATGTGTGTGTATGTGTGTATTCGAACCGCGCCGGGCGTATAACCGCAGAGCGAGATTGCTGTTTGCCAATCTCAGAAAATTTTACGGCAATTATGTGCAGTACGCGCGCAAAGTGCCGAGAGAGAGAGAGTGCAGCTACCGATGTTTGCATTATATCGGATCGCTCGCGGCTTTTATTACACGGGACGCGCGCCACTTTATTATATTAATTTTCTTATGTACCCTTCGCCTCCCCGTGCGAATGCTTCGCGGTCGCTTTTTTTGCGCGCTCAATCTCCTCTCTCTCTCTCTCTTTCTTTTTTTCTGTTCTTTCCAACGCGGCGGATGTTTTACCGTGGCGCGGCGGTGTGTGCAACAAAGGGAATTTCCTGTATTGATTACGTGTCATATTATCCAACGCCATTGCTTGCTACTGCCGCTGTTTGTTTATTTTCGCTTGCTGTATAAACGCGAAAACTCTGCGATTGTTCGCGATTAAATTAAGCGCACGGTTACGCAACGTTTCACTGCAATTGCGATATAAACATCTATTTATTAACGTTTACGCCACTTTTCGTTCTCGTCTCGTCAAATTCACGGTAGAATCCCTCGAAAAGAACGAATACAAGATTCATCCCATTTGTAAAGTTTTCCGAATAAAGTCATTTGCCCGCATCGGTATATATACCCATTGTGTCGTCGTTCCATTCTTTTTTCGTCAACCCTTCTGTGGCGCACTTGTCTCGTGCCGTCATCAAAAGCTGACGATTAAAAGCCCCGGCTCGGTCGCGCGCGGTAGCTACTCTCAATCTCCCCGGGAGAGTGAGTGAGAGAGAGAGAGAGATGGAGACTAAGAAAGAAAAGAGGGACAGTCGCTGCGGCGAGTCATTTAATTAAATCCTTTATCCGGCTCGGCCGAGCAGACGCTAAAGAATTAAAGTCTGGGCAAAAGGGGACGAGAGAGCGAGAAGCCCGGACGAGGAGGAGAAGAAGAAGAAGATCCCCGTTCAATGGATCGAGGAAAGCCAGTGTAAAAGTGGGGGAAACAATCGCGAGTCCATAAGGGGGGACGGGGAGTGGGGAATTAGCGCGCGACAGGCGGAATTCGTAACGGGGCTCTTTCTTTCTGCGCAGCCCTTTCTCTCTCTCTCGTATGCTCTTGAGTAAATACCATCGGGAATGTAATTTCAGTTAATTAAGGGACAATGAGTCGTTGGAGAGAAAGAGAGAGAGAGAGAGAGAGAGAGAGAGAGAGAGAGAGAGGAAAAAAAGATTAAATGAGAGCTGCTGCCCCTTTTTTCGTCGGTATGTAGGCGCGTTGTCGGCGGCAATGTCGCGTCTCTACTTTTGTGCGCGTCTCGCGAAAAATTCCGCAGTCTTGGAAGTGCGCGGAGTTTTAGCTCGATAATAAGCCTCCTGCGTCGGCTATTGTACCCCGAATTTTCCTACACATTGTTCCTTTTTTTACGTAAGAAATGTAATTATACAGAGAGAATCGCGAACTTTCTCCCGGAGCGCGCATTGTTTGCGCGCTCCGTATATACTATGCAACTGCGCGGGGCATTATGCAATAAAAATGCATAAGAATTTTCCAGGATTAATCGTTCGCATAACCGGTGCGGTCTTAAAAAAGTCTCTCGTGTCCAACGATAGAAACATTGGAGGTATCATGTATACTCGGCGACTCGGAAGGTCGAAGTGCAGAGAAGGGGGTCGATTAGACATGACACTCGCTCTCGCCGGTATTACGCTGCACTCGTCGGCCACCTATTAAACATTATCGGCCACAGCACCTAGTGCACTTGCACTGTGTGTATATATAAAACGCGTACACGCGGCCTGTCTCTCTCTCTCTCTGTCTCTTGCTCTCGAGCGCTATCATAAACCTTCAAGAGCTTCTCACTCTTTCTCTCTCTCTCTCTCACTTGCCTGCTCTCTTGGTCGGTTAGTGTTCGCGCTAATAATAGCTCGTTTGTGACGAATCTGATCGCCACGAGGAGAGCGCAGACACACGACGATTCTATAATTGAACGATGGCTAAGAATAAAGTGTCGAGAAAGAGAGAGAGAGAGAGAGAGAGAGGGGGGAAGAGAGAGATCCCCGTACACTTGTCACGTGCATTTCTAAATTTATCGATGCAGACTCATTATTGCTTCTAATTCTCTTCTCTCGCTCTCTCTTCTCTCTCATCCATGTGCTTATCGAAATCGTTAAGGAGAATGTCAATCGTTTGGATTGCGTTTGGTCTGATTGATTTGACGAGTCAATTTATATAGTCTGTTGAAAGGTAAATTAATCAGATTTGCAAGAATTCGAATGAACGTTGGGTTTATAGTGATTATAAATACGCAAGCCGTTGTCGCGCGAAGCAGCGAAGTAGAACGTTGCCCCGGATACTTTTTATTTATATCGGTTTCAGAGGCATGAAATTTAGCGGTTTTTTTGCTCTTTATTCCCCGGTGTGTACAGGACAAGGCGGTAAACTAGTTCGAAGGTCGACCGGAAATTATAAAGCAGAGAGAGAGAGAGAGACCGTGGAAAACATTTCTTCGAATTTAACAATTGCTTCGCTGAAGCTCGTCAGAGCAAAAATGTTTTACTGCCTCGTGTAAATACAGTCGTGCGCGGTCCCCGCTTTCGGATCAGTATTTACTTTCATTATAATTTTTTTTTTATTATAAGAAAACAATCCGATGGACGATTCTTCTCCAACTACATCTGCCATAAAAAATATCTCTTATAATAGTTATTTCGACCAGAAATCCAGCTCGTATGGTCAACTTGGTTTATAATAGAAATACGATACTCGAAAATATTTGTTTCTCAAATTGTACAATAAAAGCAGTCGAGCCGATAGAAGCATATTACAGAGAAACGTTTTTTTTTGTGTTTAATGTAATCGATAAACGCAAGAGTCACGAAGCCGAAGATCAGTCAAAGTTGTTACACGAGGCATTCTTCCACGTATAGCGCATAGCACGCCCGAGTCAAACGAACGAATCATCCGATGCGTCCGTCGTTATTTAAGGATTACGAAAGAGAAAAAAAAAAGCACGAAAATAATCGAGGCGCCCCCTTCGCAACACGACTACTAAAACACAGCCTATATACAACGTACACTGCACGAGAGAGCGACAAGGCAGGCAGGCAGAAAGAGAGAGAGAGAGAGAGAGAGTGAGAGAACGACTTCCTCGTCGTCGTCGCGCGATCGCGTGCACATAGGCCGGCTGCATGACGTCAGCACAGCAGCAGCCTGCAGCCTGCAGCAGCAGCAACGGCGGCAGACTCGCAAGATGGCTGACTTTCGGGGCCCTCGCCTCGTCTCTCTGCAACGATTGCATGCACATATATACATGCAGCACACGAGAGAGAGAGAGAGAGAGAGAGAGACACGAGCCACGCTGTGTAGAACGCGCTTGTCGAGTTAACGAACGCGAGCCTGTGTATGTGAGGAGGGCAGTGGTGTATGTGTGTGTATGTGTGTTTGTGTGAGACTGCAAAGCGCAATGACACTGGGTTTACGAGACAGATTAAATGATTAGGCACAAAATGCCTGCCTCGATCGCTGGCGTGCACGTCGGTGCTGCGGCTCTCCAAGCGCGATGATCTCACTTTTGGCTCTCCATGCACCGGCTACAGAGAGAGAGAGAGAGAGAGACAGACATATATACAGGGAATCTGTGTGCGAGAGAGAGAGAGAGAGAGAGCTTGCAAAAGGTCACTTTGCCCGCAGCTGACTTTTTGTAGGAAATTACAAAGGCTCGTTTGTGCCTTGTTAAGGAATGCCTGAACTCTTTCTCGTTCTCACTCTCTCTCTCTGACTCTCTCTCTCTCTCTCTCTCTCTCTCTCTCTTACAGCGGCGCGTCGGAACTCAGCAACGTCTGATGTGCAGGAAAATAATGCTTGATGCTTGTGAACTATTTGTTTTTTTTTATTCTCCTTTTTTCTCCGCTCGCGCTCTCGGTTTTTGTTATTTGCCGCCGCGGCGGCGAGGCGCTCGATTCCTGCTAAATCATTTGCTTCGCCGCGCGCGTGGAGAGCTAATGTGGGAGGAATTATGTAACTGCAGGCCGACCAAACGATGCGCTGTTGTTGTACGTGCGCTTCGAGAACTCTGTATATGCTCTTTTTTTTACTTATGTCGCGCACGAGTAAAGGTCGAGTTGGTAAGGATGTTTGCCGTGTAATAAAAGTACTATTTGTATTAATTAGGACGTTGAATTACCGCGGTATATATATTTATATACAGTAGACAATAGGGTGATACACCGGCGAGAGTTTCTGAGTAACGCGCATGATTCGCAATAGTTTAACCCGAACGTGAATCATTTCAATTCTACACGCGATGAATTCCTTGTATAATTTTAATAAGGGCCAAAAACCTTTTTTCATCTATCAATCGCGATAGAGCCATATACAGGCGTGATTATCAAAATACTCCGCATAAAGTCAAGTGTGCACAACGCGGGCGCGCGCGTCTCTCGTGACCGACAGTTAAATCGCCTTAAATTTTCGTGGAATTAAGCTGCCAAAAGCCAAGGGACTAATTCGTATAAGGCCATACCGTGTTTCAAAGCTCGTCCCGGCGAGCCGCACCACGTACATCAGCAGCAGCAGCAGCAGCAGCAGCAGCAGCAGCAGCGGACCGGCATAAAAGCGAGAGGAGCTGTGCTGCCCGGCTTAATCCAATAACCCAATACATACATATACATATACAGACATTAAGAATTCAATATAACAAAGAATCGACATTATCCTTCGTCACGAGACAATTAATTAGGATCGTGCCGAGACGCCATTATCACTCCGGACGTTTATTTAGCATCTCCAACAGAGACGCGGGGGGTGGAAGGGAGGAGAAGAGACGGAAGATAATGGCCGTGCGGGCGCGCTGGAAAGCACAAGCGAGGCGATCGAACGCCTGTATAACGCTGCTAACTCGACTTTAAAGTTTCGTTAACGACGCGCGACACGCTGAGCCGGTAACCCATAAACGCCGCGGCGCGCACTGGAATATATATACATATACACGAGTCCTATGCGCGCAGAGAGGGTGAAACACACGTACACACGTACACACACACACACACACACAGCGAGAAAGTGAGTGAGTCGGAAGGAGAAAGGCCGCAGGAGAGAGAGAGAGATGCATCGACGATCGCTAGCGCGGAGCCTGCGAAAAAAGAAATAAAATAAAACCGACGAGAGAAAGAGAGAGAGAGAGGGACTGGCCGAGAGGGGAAATCCGGGAGCGCCAACATCACCCTTTCGCATGTAAATTCCAGGACACCTGGGGGAAAAAAAGGTCGTATGCAAATGCGGGCAGCAGCGGCATCAGCAGCGAGGACCGACCCCAGCGAGCAGGCTTCGCGAGCGCAGAGGGGCCGCCCCGGCATAACGACGAGGCTGCAGTAGCTCCGCTCTCTCTCTCTCTCTCTCCCTATGTATATACGTTTGAGCAAATTTTCAGAATCCTAGCCAAAGACTGATTTATAATGTGCACCGGCGCACATGGTGCAGAGTCTACTGTGCTGCTGCGTGTGCGCAGGTAAACATAAAAAGGAGAGCTGAATGATCGGTGATTTTTAATAGGACTGCTGAAGGTACATAAAGGCCGTTGGAGCAGTGTGCGCGGTGTGTTTGTGTGTGTGTGTGTGCGTAGCGTGAAAATCGGGTGCGAGACCGGGTGGCTATGGGAGTAAGCTGCACAGTTGATACTCCGAGTTGGCAAGATGTGTCTGTGTGTGTATGTAGGGGGAGCGGAATCCGAAAGTCCAAGAGTCGGAGAAGCGCTGGGATGCTGCTGCAACGGCCGCGCGGCCAACTCCGCCGTATCTACCAAGAATTCCAGGGCTCACTCGCTCAATTAACCCCGTGGTCATCAATTCCGTTCGTTTCTTCGCTCCCGCAGCAGCAGCAGCGACGACGGCAGCGGCTATCCTCTTTCACGCTTATACAGAGAGCCTCTCTCCCTTTCTCCTCCTGCGCACCCGCAACCTCTTCTCTTCCTCCTCTATATCTTTCTCGCAACTGCACGCGCGCTTATCGACCATCTCGGTAGCGTTAATTGACTTGACGATTCTTACCCGATGTATTCTTCTTCTTTTCTCTCTCTCTCTCTCCCTCCCTCTCTCTCTCTCTCTCTCGCTCTCTCGGTTGGGGCGGAGGCAAAAGCCGCTCTTGTTCTTCGTCTCCGTTCTAAAAGAGATGCTTCTCTCTCTCTTTCCCTCTTTCTCCTCTTTCTCCTCTTCGTTCTCGTTAACGCGATCAATTACTATACTTCTTTTTCAGCGCGTACTCCTCTGAGCCCATGAGAAAGGACCGGATAGAGAGGACTTTGTCTCGCGGGGCTGCAGAATCACTTTTGAACTTATTTCTCGGCTCGCAGTAGTTGGTGACCCTTTAGCGGTTTCGGTCCGTTTGATATGCACGCCTCTCGATGCGAAACCCTCCTTTTTTCTATACAGGTTGCTGAGCTCGCTTTGCGGTCCGCTCACTCTCTGCATATACCACTGCTCTCGTTCCTGCAACAAAAATTAGAATCACCACTGTTAATTGGTTAATGTCGCTGCAGTGTTTACGCAAGCCTTAAATTATTATATATATATAGATATACTACAATGAGTATTGTTAATATTTGTGTATATATAGAGTGTATATATAAGATTCGAGTGCTTATATCGATCGCCGCGCGGAGCGACTCATGAATTCGTAAACTTAGCGGTCACACGAATTACTCAAAATAACAGTCTATTATAGCTCTTCTAATTCTATACATATAGGCTGACGGGACTCGCGGTGTAGAAAATCGAAACGGATATGGCATTATAGGCTCGTCTCTGGGAAATGGTGCTCAAACTTTGCTCCCTCTTGCACTAGCAATTTTATCGGCGTTATATATATAGACTCGGAATGACTCAATCGCGTCCTCCTGCACCTTTTGAATTTCTCAGAGAGAGAAAGAGAGAGTGGGGGGGGGGAGAGAGAGAGAGAGAAGCAGAGCTAGCGCATTATACACTGCAGTTCGCCTGGCGGACGATAGCTGTTGAGAACCGAAAGAAGAGGACGGGCCTCGGCACTGAGAGCGAGAGAGAGAGAGACGAGGAGCTGTGCGTTTCGCGTGCAGAGACACACAAACACCGCGCGCATATACTATATATACAGTGCGAAAGAAGAAGGAAGGAAAAGTGGCGCGTTGCTGCAGCTCTTGGCTCTCGGTGGGCGTGTCGCTGTATCGAACGGGCCACCCAACTAGCCACTTCTCTCTCTCTCTCTCTTTCTCTTTCTCTTTCTCTCTCTCCCTCTCTTTCTGTCCGAGCTACTTCCCAATTATGCAATTACTCTGACCGTCCACTTTACCACCGGCCTCATTTTCTCTCTCTTTCTCTCTCTCTCTTTTCCCTCTATAGACCCACTGTATACTGCCACACTGCCATCGCACATGCACTTGCGCGTGCACGCAGTGCGATTGCAGCGAGTGGATATGTACGTACGTATGATGGATGCCGCGACCTCGTGGAAGGTATAAAAAAGAAAAAAAAATCATAGTAACCGCTGTACAAAAGTGAATTGGTGGCCGCAAGAAAAAGCAAATTGGGAACGATGACTGGGGCGAGATATGTACAGGTGTCGATTGCCCTATACCAACTTAGAACTCGTGACTCGCACGTTTACGCCGTATACACGGCGAAGAATCCGCGGCGTGATGTATATCGTTAAAAAATCTCGGGTACTTTCGTGGTTAACATACATTTTTACGTAATGTGCGTACCGTCTTTTCTTGAAAGTATAGTTGGATTCCGGAATTTCGGCGTATATGAGAGAATTTGTGAATTTGCATGAGAGCTGAAAAGTATCGTCATTATCCGACATTCCGCGCATCCTCGCGCAAATTGTCTACATAAGAATTCCTTGGAATGAAAGGAGGCAGTAATGTCGGGCGATGATAGCAGGTCCCGGCACTTTTGCGCCGCAGCACTTTTGACAGGATAGCTGTATATGTAGGTAATGCGAAGGTGCACAGTGCACGCGACGCGCGAGAGAGGGAGAGAGTGAACGATATATGAAGAGCGGAGGTGTGAGAGAGGGAGACCGAAAAAGGAAGGAGAGAAAAGAGATTCGAGCGCGTTAATTGCACCAGGATCCTCTCCTCCCGTATACTGTAATTGTATGTGTGTGTGTGTATGCATAATGACGTAATGACTCTTTCAGAGGATGTAATGACCCCACTTTTAAAGTTTCTTTTCTTCGGCCTCTCCACGTTCTCTGTGTGTCGGTGTGTTCTCCTCGCGGGCGGCTGCGGCGCCCTACCTCCTTCCCCCCTCGGGTGCGTTGCTCCCGTGTGATGTAATAAGGTGCTCTCCAGGACAGCAGAGAGAGAGAGAGAGAGAGGAGAGCAGAGATCGTCGGGCAATTATATCGCAAGGACCTTCCGCAACCTAGAGCGAGGAGCTCTCCTCTTCCTGACGTAATAACTCGCAAGCGCGCGTTCGCGTATTAACTTAAACGAAGGAGAGAGAGAGAGAGAGAGAGCACGTGCCACGCGCTCTCCTTTTTGGCTTTATTGTGCGAGTGAGTGCACTTTTGTTCGCTCATTTATTTTCATTCACGGATTAAATTGCGGTTGTAATTACCGGGTGGTCGAGGCGCGCGCGCGCGCCGCTTATATACTCGGCTCTTCTCTTCTTCTCTCTCTCTCTCTCTCTCTCTCTCTCTCTCTCTCGCTCTCAGTCGCTCTTTCTCACTTGGGCGGGGTCTTTTTGGAGCACGAGCGCACGCTGCGGCGGCGGCGGCAGCGCAGTGCACGTATTATGGTGGCGCGTTTGCGATTTTTGAAGCGGCGGTATAATCGCAGCGGAGAGGTGAGATCTCTTTCTTTGCCGCAAGGCAAACGCCCTTGTCAATTTTGGCGCCCCGCCACCGTTAATGGACTGTGTATAATTATATTTATAATCGGGATATGTAGCTGGTCGACCGAAAATCGGGTAATTGATCGCTGAGATTATCGGCCAGAACCGGTGCGGACTTTGCTGCGGCTTAACTTTCTGATAATGTGCATTATGGCCAGTATGGCCTGTGTATCTGTATATGTGTGTGTCTTTAATTAATTGAAAGTAAATTTGATCGAGTTTTTGCTTGTATAAATCAATTTTGATGTGTTGTTGTTGCTGCTGCTGATCGCAAAACGATATACGGTGCCGATTTTCATCTCTTCAGCGATACTTTGTGTATATATACAAATACGTTGATTTATCAGACCATAAATAACTTATTTCGGTAAGTTTGTAAATATATATCGGAGGTTTGCGCAACTCCGACGTTTCATTCGGTGCAACGGGCAAAAAGACAAAATTAAATGTCGCCAATTAATTACCGCGATATTCTCGCAAATTGACAGACTCGCCGTTTTTATTCGCAATCTCGGATCGTTAATTTTCCGCTGCCACTTTATTCCTTCCTCTCTCTCTCTCTCTCTCTTTCTCTCCCCTGTTACGCCACGAGAAATAAGGAAAAACCAAATTTTACGTTTTAGCAGCGAGAGAGGGAGAGGGGGAGGGGGGACTATAGAGTCCCTCTCGCAAGGTTTTTCGGTTAATTTCAACAATTTACGCGTTCAATAAAAAAGTCCGCGTAATCTCGGGGCCGAGATCGGGACGGGGGCCTTAACAAGGCGAGATACGAAACGCTATATAAAGTCTCCTCGGCCTCGGCAGTCGTTACTCCTCTACTTTACGAGAAGCAACTTGGGAGCTGACAAAACGATTCCATCGAGCGAAGCGCGCCTAATTAGGATCTAGAGAGCGATCGTTAGTCTCTAAATAATTTGGTCGCGACTCTCTCTCTCTCTCTCTGTCTCTGTCTCTGTCTCTCTCTTAGGCACTGCACGGACGATCCACGAGAAGAGATAACCAGTACATGCGGAGGGACGCGCGCGCGTTCGCCGACTCCAACCGGTCGACATCGACGACGAACAGGTCGTTATTACACACACACACACACACATATATATATATACGAGCTTGCCAGCTCCAGCTTTTATCCCTTTTCCTGTTGCGCTGCCGTATTATAGCGGCTGTGCTACCACTCGAGAAAATGAGAGACGCCGCGCTTGCGCCGATTATATGGTCCCTGTATACGCAGCTCGCCGAGCGATCGAGCGACATTATATAGCTGCGCGCCTGAAGATTAAACGCTGTGCGTGTATATAATACGCGGATAGATTTGCATGCAGGAAACACCGCCGATCACCTACGACAAATTCGTATCCTGCATGTGGTGTGCTTCATATGCCGCGTGATGCATTTTTCCACGTGTGCGCGCTTTTATCACGGGATTTTCACCAACTAGCATGTCTATATATATATATAAATAGACGTTATTCGTGTCTGTCGCATGCACAGTTGCGTCTTCTATATATATATTATACATGCGCGCGATGCTCGCGACGCGGTCGTTAATATTTAAACTTCTCGCAATATGTCATACGTGAAAACTGTCGCGTGCGCGTATGTGTGTGTAGATATTACACATGCGCTATTTGCGTGCTTTCTTTCCATCTATACTCCCCCTCCCCTTCCCCCCGGTTTCACTTTTTGTCCCCCTCCCCTTCCTCTTCCCCTCCCCTCTCCTCTCTCTCTCTCTCTCTTTCGCGTATCATTTTTATTTCTTTTTGTTCTCGCTCTCTCTTCTCTCTCTCTCTCTCGTGTTTATCAACGTTTCACAACTCATGCGACGTGACACCGCGGTACTTTTAACGGCCGACCGCCTCATAATCCGATTAAGCTTTGACGTTAATAAATTATTTTTTTATCCTTAAAGATGCGGATTTACCGAGTCAGCCCTACTTATTTAAAATGCTCGATTCTCCGCACTCTCTCTCTCTCTCTCTCTCTCTCTCTCTCTCGACTTTTTTCGCTCTTTTTTTTCGTAGAGCTCGAGCGAAGGGTGAGGCAAATACACGCGCGAAGCGATATTTCTGTTTGTATGAAAATATGTGTCCGAAGGGCTTAAGTAAACGAGGGGAGGGCAGACGTCGCTGTGTATATAGTTCGCGCCCGCGCCCAGACGAGATCGATAAAATACCGATGGTCAATGTTTACGCTGCCGCAGGAATTCCTTTCGAATTTGCGCCCCGTATAGGAAAGTTTGTGACAGTAATATATACATATATATAAACACGGTGGCTATGGGATAAATTGTGTGCTTGTTTTAGATAAGCTAAATATATATGTATATATACACTAATCGTATTAATTACATGTTTGTGGTCAAGTAAAAGGAAACTGATGTTTATAACGTTCATTCGTACATTTACGCCAGCCAAACGGAGAAACTATTTGTTAATCATTCTCCCAGCAACAGAAAAATAAAGTTGAAAATTGATGTGCATAATCGCGAGAAAATATAACTATAATGGTCAAATCTTATTCTCGTCCATTAAAATCAATCAGGCAAATTATCCATAACAATGAAAATTCAATAAGAAGATAGCCGAATCATGGGAATAAATTCGGTCGACGGCTACGCGAGCCGGTCGTAACTTCAAAAGCAGCAAATTCACCAGTATTTCACGCATCTTTATTGAAGCCCCTCGCACTCTACCCAGGCACACACACAGACACAGACGCACACAAATTCCGTATAACCTTCGCTCGCTCATAATCTCTCCTTATCTTTTTGTCTCTCTCTCTCTCTCTCTCCCTCCGTCTCTCGCCGTCATCCTCGGATCATCTTACTTAAGTTAAGTCCGAGAGAGGCTCTTGGTCCGATGCACGCTGCACGTACACACACACAGACACACACCGCCGCTGCCACGAGAGACTGCGCGATTTATACTAAACATAGCGAAACTCTCATCGAGTCATTGGCCCCGATAAATAAATAACCCCACGAGTGTAAATCCTTATCTTTATATACGCGAGCTATAGCTCTTTTTTCCTCCTCTCTCTCTCTCTCTCTCTTTCTCTCTTTGTCCCTGTCTCTGTCTCACTCTCTGTCTCTCTGAAGAAAACAAGGAGCGAGTGAGCTGAGAGAGAGAGAGAGAGAGAGAGCATAGAAGCGTAGTGCCTTTGTCTCGAAGTCTCGAGAGCGATTGAGACGTTGGGCGGAGAGTCGGTCTGACGCGCAAGGAAGAGCGAGTACTACTCGTTCGCTGCTATGCTCTCTAAAAGTGAAGGAAAAAAGGAGAAAAGGAGGAACGAGTTTCTCTCTTTTTCGCGGTCTCCCGTTTCTTATCTCTGCGGAACAATGGGAGAGGAACCCTCGCTTTTCTCTCTCTCTTCCAACCCCCCCCCCCCCCCCCCCACTCTGTCTCTTTCGCGACCAACGGTCAATTTGCTAATGATGCCCGGCTGCCTCGCTAATTAGCACCGCTGATGGAGACGGGCAGAGAGAAAGAGAGAGAGAGAGAAGCCTTTCGGCAAACCAGTCGACACAAAACTTCTCTTTGCGCATATTGTGCAGTGCCTCCTCCTCTTCTTCTTTTTTCTTTTTTCCCCTTTTTTTACATGAAATACTGCAAATGGACCGGGAAAAAGAGGCCTCCGGGGATAAAAGCTTCGGAGTGTTTAGTCGAGCGAAAAAACGTCTCTCTCTCCCTTTTTGTCGGGAGATGGAAGGGGGAGAGAGAGAGTAAGAGCCGCGCGGCAAAGAGAATGTGTTAATTTCGGTGTTTTTCACCTGCCGCCCCATTCTACGCGCAATTTTTCGCTTCTAAATTAACGTTTACTTTAGCGCGTGTCCGCGAGTGTATGGACAAAAATTCACAAAGAGAGCGAGATGCTCGAGCACAATGGCACCGAGATGCACCTATATTTTGTTATTCAGGTCGTAAAATATGTATATCGCTGACGGAGTTAGGAGCTTTGTCCGAGTCGAGCGCGTGATTATATGGTTTCGGCTACCAGTCTATCAGCTGCATCATATTATTATTAATATTATTATTATTCTCTTTAGCTGTATACCAGCGAATCTGTCTCCAACACCTTTAACGGATACATATATATTATACAAACGGCGAATATCTTCATTCGGTATATAGCGATTAACGAATTACAATATTGACGTAAATCACGTAAGGGGATATATTGGCTGTAATTGTGCGAAGTATAACTTGTATAGTGCGAAAGGTAGCGAGAGTAAATTGAATATGAATGAAATTATACTCGGGTGTGAAGAATAAGGCCTCGCCGCGCGAATTTTTCGAAAAGTGAATTCTTTCGAAACTCCACTTCACTCGCTCTTTCTCTCCACGCCCGTATTATGCCGCGCGTAAGGCTTTCTCTCTCTCTCTCTCTCCCTCTCTCTCTTTCACTGACTCTGCTGCGTACGCCTCGAAAAAAATATTATTCTCTATACGTTCTTATTTTCACGTAAAGGTCGGACGATCTCTGCTCGCGCGCGCCTGAGAAGCTGTCAGTTGCCCGGCGACTCGTCGGCGAACTTTTCATGGCTGAGAAAGTCGACTAATCAGAAACCAGTTTTTTTCGAAAGAGTGAGAGAGAGAGAGAGAGAGAGGGGGCAGAGAGAGAGGCTGTCTCTCTTGCTCTCGCGACGTAAACAGAGAGCGAGGCAACATTTTTTCAGTGATTATGAGACTGAGTCTCCTCTCCCTCTCGGTGGGTCTCTCTCTCTCTCTCTCTCTCTCTCTCTCTCTCTCTCTCCTCTCCAAAATAAATGCACAAGAAGAGCCGAGAGAGGAGAGATCGCGTGTGGGTTTTAGTCTCTGGCTCATATCGCGAGTGTATAGCCTCGGTGGACAGCATGTGGGCCGAGATTCCCCGCAGCGGGCAGATGTTCCCGGCGCTGCTCCGTCTTCGTTATACGTTACAAGCGCGGAGACGCGGGCCGCTCTAGTCGTCCCGAAACTACGAGGCTTGCTCTTTAAGGGAAAAAGATGCCGGCCCGGCCCGGCCCGCCGGTGGATCTTTTTTTAGAGCTTCGGGGGAAGATAAATAGGGACAACGAGCTCGACTAAATCGAGAACATTAATTAGGGAGCGCGAGGGGGTCGACTGCTGCACATTGCGAATAATATAAATGTATATATATATATATATATATATATAGTTTTAATAGCGGCCGGATTAATGGTGTATCGGAAAATCTGTGGCAGTAAAAGCGTCGAACCACGTTTATCCTCGCTCACGATCGTCAAAAACAATGCGCATTCGGCCACACATTAAATTATTACGATAATAGTTCATTAAAATCGATTTTGAAAACTGCACACCGTACGTTGACGACGCTCGTTGCGGTCCGTCGTCCGGACGAAATGCAATATTAATTACCCGTACGCCATATGCAGTCGCGCAATCGAAGCGATCGCCGTAAATATTATTATCTATAATAATTCGAAAATAAAAGGAGCGGAACCGTACGCGTATAATTGGAAAAAGGAAAATAAAAATAATAACGGTATTGAAGAGCAGCGCCGAGCATAAAAACGTGAAAACAAACAGATTCGGTCACTAATATCAGCCGGGAGAGAATGAGCGGGCGATCATCGCTCGGATGAAGCTCACGCTGCTTTTATTATGGAGCGAGAGAGAAATATATGACTCGAAAGTCGACGTAAGAATTCTATCAATTAGACGAGAGAGAGAGAGAGAGAGAGAGAGAGAGAGAAGACGGCGGTGCAGTCTTTCGGGCCGAAATAGAGTAAAAGGAGGAGAGAGAGAGAGAGAGGAGCGCGAGGAAGAGAGCCGTAAAAGCGAGCGAGTAGAAAACATATTGGGGTCCCTCCCACGATGATATCATATTTTCGGCCTCTCGCTCCTTTTTTTTCTCTCCTCGTAGCTCTAGCCTTACGTTCGCTCAGTCCCGGGGCCCCTTTACGTGTACGTATATAGCCCGGGATAGGGGTAGCTTCGGTAGGTCCAAGTTTTTTCCTCGCCTCGTTTCTTCTTTTTTCTTTTGCTCTTCCGAGGAGAGGCTCTCTCTCGCTCTCTCTCTCTCTCTCTGATGGGCGCTGCTGCTTTTTTTCACTCCTCTTTTTGTCTCTGTTGTTTTTTGTTGTACCTCCAATTTTTCTCTTCTCTCGCGGCTCCGGGAGGGAAAGAGGGAGAAAGAGAGCCGAAGAAGCATATAAGGGGAACACGAGACCGTGAACAAGACAACATACGGGGCGTCTACTCACTAAATTTCTCGGAGCGAAAAGTGAGCCCAGCCGTATTTGCTCGCGCTTGAAATATTCACTTTGAATGAGCATAAATATTCCCCTTTTATGCGCGCGCATACCGAAATTAGAGAGCGCGCAACTCAATCCCCTATAAAAATACAAAAGGATTTTATTAAAAGCTGCGGTCCGAGCCACGAGCCTGACCGACGTCTTAAACTGTATTATTAGTTTCCTGTCCGTGTGTGCATGTGTGAGAGAGCAAATTCGCGTTCCTGCCGGTCTCGCTGCACACGTGGCGCGAGGATCGGCAAGAGTGAAGTATTTATATTCGCATTGAGCATCCGAAAAATGGCGAATATCCGCCGCGGGCGTTGATTTTCCAAGGAACGCACGATCAATTCAATGAAGCGCCTCTTCGATCCACGGGCGCGAATGGTCAATTAAAAAAGAGCAGCGGGATAATTTTCTCCTACCGCTGCGCGATTCCCCCAAGACGAGAGCAGAAAAAATAAAGACAGAGAGAGAGAGAGAGAAAGATAGAGAGCGAGAGAGGCATAGCAGGAGTCTCGTCCTCGTTAAATATTTTATCGGCATTTTAATCAGCCCGGCAGCAAAGTTAAGCTTTTTGATTGGGCCGCATTGATCTCTCGGAGTTTAAATGCTCCCGCTAACGCGCTCTTCTTTGCTCGTCCTCTCGCGCGGTGGTGGTAGTCGCGTGTGTAGCTGCCGCCGACGCCGCCGCCGCCGCCGTCGCCACTGCTGCTGCTCCTCTTTCCGAGACCGAGAGAGAGAGCGAGAGAGAGAGAGAGAGAGATGAGACCCCGGTATATCCCTGCAGTCGCTCTCGGCCCACCTCTTTTTAATCTTCATCGTTCGTTCCTTGGCAGCGGAGAGAAGAAGAGTGAGAGAGAGAGAGAGAGAGGCCCCATGGGTTATCGAGAGCTAAGCGGTAACCTGACCAGCCATTATAATCGCATCAAGCGACGAGGAGGAGGAGGAAGAAGAGGGGAGCGTGCGAGAGAGGTGGAGGAGAGAAGAAGGAGAGGAGGCGAAGGGCCCTACAATTTATTCCGTGTAATTTCGAGAGAGAGAGAGAGAGAGAGAGAGAGAGAGAGAGAGAGGGGAAGAGAGAGCGAGAGAGAGAGAGGATCTTTGGGCACCTGGGACGTCGACCCCCAAGTGAAATTTCGGGGTCCGATTTTTCGGAAATTGATGGCTTACCTCCTGGATTCTCTCTTCTTTCGTCCATCCAATCTTTCCTTTCTCTCTCTCTCCCCTCCTTCCCACCCTATCTCTCTCTCTCTCTCTCTCTCTTCATCGCAGCTCCTTTATATATGTTATTTAAAGTGCCAGGCATTTAAAGGCGCGAGTGGAAGAAACCGAGAAACCTTTTTCCGTCCCTCCTTGCCAAATAGTCGCGATTTTTCAAGCTCGTGCGTGCGTATGTCCCGCGATTATGCACGTTGTTTGCCGATTATCGTCTGCTGCTTTTTCACCCATGTTTTTCTCTCTTCTTCGTCCTCCTTTCGAGTATGTGTGCGTGTGTGTTCGGTTGTGTCTCTACCTCTTCTTCGTGTCCGAGGAGAAAAGAAATCGCGCGAGTCATCGCGTCACCGTGACTGGAACGACTTATCTATCTCTATATTACGAAACTGTCATTAGGATTCTGTCGAGTGAGTAAGAGGGAGAGGGAGAGAGAGAGAGAGAGAGAGAGAGAGTGAGGGGGGAGAGAGAAAGAGACAAACTGGTCGTCGTCGCGACTGCGGACAATGTATTATGCTGAATCAACAGGCATTTACCGTGTCACTGAAGCAGCGTTAATTTTTCATGAAACGAGTGTACTTATTCTGATTGAGATATCGCAGTGTCGCACCTTTACAAAAACTCATGCTGCCATTTCTTGGTGATGGGATTATCCTTTCTAACTGTTTGAAAATTGTATACCGATTGCGCTGTTACATCATCCAATCCAATGCAGCATTTCGATGTTTATTTAAAGACTTATATAATAAGGAATGTCATCAATCTATTTTCAAAATTTATCACATCCTTTTCCGGTAAAAATTTCATGTAATTCTCTTGAAAGACGCTTTTTGAAATTTTTACTCATATCCTTTATGTATGTATATATTACCGATATATATATATTATTATTAAAAAAATAAAAGTCGAATATAGCCTCTCGGCGGTCGCCCGTCACCCTCTAATTCCCCGAAATTCATCGGAATAAATCCTGCCAACGCTGCGCCAAAAATCCAATCATCCGCGGCAGCCAAGTAAAACGCGTCCCAAAAAAGCCCATAAAGCGCCATTAGACCTTGTGCACACAAACGCCAGCCTCTCGCTCGCCCTCTCTCTCTCCCTCTCGTCGTTAAAAACGATTTTAGAAAAATGAAACTCGCCCGCGAGGGCCGCTCACCGTAATAGCCTCGTCACACACACACACACGCACACACACACATACATATATATATATGGCGATGCCACATGCGGGGCGCCGCCGTCGCAACTGCAGCTCGTTTCGTTTTTATCATACATGCGTAAATGCGCGGCCGCGGTAGCAGCAGCATCAGCGGCGAAAGAGAAAGAGAGGTACGTCGAAAAGATTCGCATATAAGCTCTCAGTGGACGGGCGGCGGTGTGGCACGAAATTTCCATGACATTAGATATACGGCGCGGCTCTTCGTGTACACACACACACGCTCACACACACACACATATAATATACATGGCACTATATAGAGAGCGAGTGGCGGCAACAGCCCCTTTTATATAGACTGTTGGGTTATGCGCGCACCGTAATAATATATTGCCGGGGCCCGATACGCGCGCTCGCTCGCATTATATTATACTGGCACGTGGGACTTGGGGCCTAATGGTTTCCGAGTATACATTCCCGGAGACACACAGATGGCTTCTTCCGCCTTTAACCCCTTTTGCGCAGCCCGACTCCCGAAACTCTATCTATCTTTGTGTCTTTTCTCTCTCTCTCTCTCTCTCTCTCTCTCTCTCTCTCTCTCTCTCTCTGTCGTTCGTGGATCTACGAGAGATGAGATGCTGCCGTGTGCGGGCACGCGAGGTAGTTCGAGCATTAATATTCCTTACCGCTCGTCGTCTGATATTCGCGAAAGAGAGAGAGAGAGAGAGAGAGAGAGAGAGGAAGAGAGACGGAACTTGTGAGAGAAGAGTATAACCCCCCCGTGTGACATTTTATCGGTGCTATATTAGCATAGTGGAAAAACTTTCTCACGCGCGCGCGAGAACGGCTAAAGATCGTTTAGCGATTCCTCGTGCACTACGGGGACCCGCGGAGCGGATATCTAGTCGCCTACTGCGCCTTTACTTTCTCGATTCTTCCCCGCAGCTCTTCCTCTCTATCTCGCGCGCGCTTCTTCTTCCTGCGGGGCTATAAATTTTCAAAAATTTTGTCGACTACAAGGATCATTCTCGCCAGCTGCGTAATTTTATTCCTTAGCCATGTCCTATCAAATCGTGCTTGGATATGAGACTAGAGATCACTTTTGATTTTTATTTTGTGCGCGATGGATTTGAAAAATAGTAGTCTAAGCGACGGTTTCGTGCGATTATTTGACCAGAGTATGCGTTGCGCAAGATTTTCTTGTTAAATTTATATACGCTCGCGGTTATCTATAAAGCATCATTTTTGTAAATCAGTTTGTCGGACAAAATGCATAAATCACTACGTGAAAGAGATTCGAGAAGTATACTCCGGAGGACGTGTGCACGTAATCGGTTACAGGAATCTCATTCAGCGGCTGCGGCGGCCGATTCGCGCCTGAATACTCGAAAATTATGCGCATTATGGACACACACGGAGGCAGCTGGGCAATATCCCCATATGCTCTCATCATGATCACGCGAAATTCACGCGAAAAACGGAATATTCTGTTGAAAGCCCGGCTAGTACGTGTGTATAAGTAGATGTATATGTGTGTACGTTACGCAACTCGTGCCATTTGTCAAACCGTTTGTCAAGTTTAAAGCCCCGAGAGGAGGCAGGAGAGCGAGATTGGAGGAGGAGAACAAATTACCGAATTTCTCTGTTACCTTATTATTTATCGCGTGCTTTCGGCTTGGTAAATGGGATTTCGAAAGAAGCATTTATAAGCGGCAAGAGAGGCTAGAGAGGAGAGAAGAACGAGCCTTTACGCGCCGGAATTTCCGAGGCGAGAGAGAGAGAGAAAAGAGATATATAAGGCATCAACGGTCTCTTCTCTTCTCTCTCTCTCTCTCTCTCTCTCTCTCGCGAGGTCGCGCTTATAGCCGTGCGGGCCAACCCTTCCTCTCTCTCTCTCCTCTCTCGCGCACCAGGATTTTCATAAAATTCCCATAAATAAGACCGCGAACGGACCAGCCTTATTTATATACAATATTTATACGGCACGCATGGTTTGGGCCTTATAACTTTCTCTCTCTCTCCTTCTCCATCCCCCTTTTCTCTCTCTCTCTCTCTTCGACTCTACACTTCTCTCGGCTTCGCATCTTATACGGCGAGTTCTCTCGCTCGCAGCTCAATGACGAAGGGTGAAAAGGTCGATGTAGAGGTAGAGAGAAAGAGAGAGAGAGAGAGAGAGAGAGAAGGAAAGAGAAAGGAAAAAACCCTCGGAGTCTCACACCTGTGCGGGGCTCGCATTATAACCATGTGATCTCTCCGATCTGACCGATAAAACTGCTTCGTTAAGCCGCTGAATAATCGCCTTGTTTTTCGTATCTTTTCCCTGTATTTACGTTCCGAGTATACATATATATATTTTTTTTTCTCAACCAGACGGAATCGTTATAGCGATTCTGTTTTTTTTTCTACAAATAATTAAGCAATTTACATTTTACCCTTTATTCCATAAAGAATAGATAATACGAGTGTTGTTTTATTTGCGCAATTATTTTAACTAGCCGCTAACTGGAAATTATTGCATTCGCTACAGGAAAGGAATAACTTATAGAGGATTTTTTTTATGATAAACTTTCGACATTATTTTCCTTGATATAACTATATTAAGTATGGAATTTTTTTCCGCGCTAACAATTTAAAATATAGAGTTATAACTTGGTACAAATATTATTTCCTTAAAAAATTTTATTATTCTTCTTAATTACCGGTAGATTGTAATTTATAAAATTTGATACTGAACATCATAATATAACGTATGTTACCTTCTCTTATTGGTTTTGGATGAACGAAATTTTTCTTCCTCTTGAAGAACAAATGTGTTTTGAAATAGGCAAAAAAAACATTAAAGCTCCAGAAGAGAACAAATACTCTAACCTAGTTAAAACCGCTGAATGAAAAAGGAAAACTAGCACGTGTGGGAGGCGAAAAAGCGATCTGCCAAAATCGCGGCAGTGGTACGGAAAAATAACTTCCGCTCGTTCGAGTTCCGTTCGATTGTACGGCAATATCGGGGCCGATATAGATGCGCGTGGACGGAGGCCTATAAACGCGAGCCACTGGATTCGGCTCCCGCAAAAATATATATAAAAAAAAGAAAAAAAAGCGGTGGAAGCGAAAAAAATATTGCTCGCGAGAGCTAGAGGGCGAGTGTCGACATTGAAAAAGCAAAACTGTTTCGGTGCGCACACGCACAGTCACATGCACACTATACACATCGATAGATTTGCGAGCGGCGCGCGAATCGTATAACTCATCGTCCACTCGACGGCAGTATCAAAGCTTATGCATTGGCCCTTCGAGCGATACAATTTTCAGCGGGGGCTTGATGTGTTTTGTTGTTGTTCTGGAAGCCGTGGAACGAAAATACTTGCGGCGTGGATAATAAAAAAAAAAAAGAAAAAAAAGCGCGTTCGCGCATAGTTTCGCTTAATTCGTAGCAGCTACGAGGCGTTTTCGACGAATATTGCGCTTTTAAAAAAGGACATGTGTATAAAAAGTTAGTTCAATATTGACATTTATTTCCACGTTTGCTTGTAAACAGATTAAGGGAATATTATACATTTTTATCGAGACGTCGAGAGATTCGATTTTCAATTTCAGTTATTATGAATTCTTTTTTCAAAAACTGATATTCCAATACCGTGATGAAATTAATTTTTTTGAGACTCGAGAATTTTAATTTCAGTTAAACTCCTTCTCTTTAGATGCAGCCAGGCTAGTTTAAAACATTTTAAAAAGCGAACCGCTGAACTAAAAAACTCGGCTCTACAAAATTTGCTGGTATTTTTTTTTCTTCATAACTCGCAACTCATATATATACATTTTAAAGAAATCACTCAGAATTTTACGCTTGAACTTTCCTGGCCGTACAACATAGAATGAGTTAGTTACATTTTCCCTTGCGCGCCGTCAAGCGTACTCGCTCCTGTTTTTTCCTCTTGGAAAACAAGAAGTGCCCGAGTCGCTGCTGTATAACTGGGCGCGGAAGAAAGGCCACAAGTGGCGGTCGGAAGGGAAAGTCGATGGGACTGACTCGCGAGTGTGTGTATGCGTGTGTGTATACAAGTACATAGAGGCCAAAAGACCAAGGGATGCGGATAAATCAAGTGGAAGGGTTGCTGGACCATACACGTATAGGTAGGAGCAAAAAAAGCGGCGAGCAAGACGCGCGGAGAACGAGAGAGAGAGAGAGAGAGAGAGAGAGAGAGAGAGAAAAGTAGTCGGCCATGGCCTTGGCAAGCTCCGAGGAGAAAGATAGAGAAAGAAAGAGAGAGAGAGAGAGAGAGAGGTTGGAGCTATATATATACTTCTAGAGGAGAGAGGCACACAGACCGGTCCCGAAAAAAGGGCAGTAAAGATAGGCACGGGAAGGTGGATGGTAAGTGGTGGTTGTCGGGGATAGAGAAGGAAAAAAAGCAGAGCACGAATGAACGAAGGAACGAACGGACGAAGACTCTCGAAGAAAGGAAAAAGAGGAGAGTTGCCTCGCAGCCAAGAGTAGCAGCAGCAGCAGCAGCGGCAACGGCGGCTGCAGCAGCAGCAACAGCAGCAAGACGACTGAAGATATCAATCAACGGTCGCATTGTGCTGCGGGGATAATTTGACGCGCGGTTGAAAGGGCCCCGGATCTCGAATTCCACGATCGGATAATGGTCCTCGTGTCGGAGGGCCACGGGGATCGAAAAGAAACGACCGAGACTCAAAGAAGAGGAGTAGAGAGAGAGAGAGAGAGAGAAAGAGAGAGAGAGCAAGTTGGTGCGCACAGCTTGGGCATGAACCAAGAGGAGAGGTGGCCTAGGCCAACTTGTTTTTCTCCGTTCGGGGCCCTTCGACTTGCTCTTGCGCTCGCACGCGCGCGCGCGCCTCCTACTCAATAATCTCCCTTCCTTGTCTTCCTTTCAACCGAGGGTAAAAAGGGAGGAAGAGAGATAGACCTGGTCCAGCCTCCCGCCTACGCTCCTCTCTCTCTTTCTCTCTCTCTCTCCTCGCGATGACGTCGACTTTTCAAATTTATACCCTCCCGCAGTGGTTGCGTGGATGCTGGTGGCGACGGCGGCGCTCCGTCTTTTTTACCCGCGCGATAATTTATCGATAACCGAAAATAATAAATGCTCTACACATAGAGTTCTCGCGTGGGAACTTTGGCCCGAGCAATATTTGTATCAGCAGCTCCGACGAGTTTCTTCCTCGCTAAACTTCTCGAGGCGATGAAAGGAGAGCTGTTATGTACAAAAAAAAAGAAGAAAAAAAAACAATAGAAGTCTTGCTCTTTAGATCGTTTGGATTAGGAAATAATACTGTTGGCGATCCGAGTCATTAGAGAGTAGCCAAAGTGGCTATAATAAACGCCTGATGTAGGTAGGAGCGCGCGAAGGCTACCGAACTTATTAGCAATTTGCTTGCGCCGGGGCCTAACTCAATATTGAAATCGACCGCAAGCCTCTAAAGGGTAATAATTTCGCTTGAATTGAGTGGAATATTGTAGATTATTAATGCGACACCATCCGACCCGCGCGCGCGCTTCCACTTAATTCATGATAGCGCGAACCAAGCTGACTTATTAAATTGTATGCGTGTGCGCACATCTCCTGTTAATTAATCAGCGGAATTTCATTTTCGTTCGAGGGAAAAATATTCCAGTTTCCATGGACTGTATAATTCCCTTTGCGAGGGAATTCGATTTTCAATTTACTTAAAAGCTTCCACACTATTAGTTCGTCCTTTCCTGTTTTAATAATGGAATTATGATTAATGTGATTGGACTTGATTCAAAGATTATGAGAGTTTGGCGCGTATTAGTATAAGACAAGTTTTGATATATTAAAATGCAGTTTGGATATTGATACGAAAGTTTGCCGAGCTATTTCAATCCAATGACTTGAAAGATATTGTCGATTTATTTGTACAATAATGTGATGCAGACACGTTTATTATACGTATTATTATAGAGAAAATGTGTGAAGGTTCACATTTCAAGATCAGCATAAAAATTGTTTAAATACCGCGATGGACGTGCCGCCACGGCTAAAACGGCTGTACAAACTCCCAGCGATCTCCGACTGTGATTGTTATTCCTCCTTTTTTTCAAACACACAAAATCTACGCTTTTTCCGACTGTTATACATACACACGAGAGGAATTTCCGTACGTGATGCTTGTGCAAAACAGCAAAAACTCCGGTCGAAAGAGAGCAGAGGCGAAGGAGCACGTATAGCAGCGATTTTCGATACAATATAGTCGCTTACCGTCGGCTCGCGCTCGAGCCTCAGCTCCCAATCGTTCCGTGTATAAGCGCGTTGTATACGCGTTTTCTGCCACGTACGCATATCACGCGTATATATACATATTATATACACTTTCTCCTCGCTTATCCGCCAGGCGAAAAGAGGCCGGATAATGCGAAACGCTTTCTTCAAACATCACGATTTCGCGATCGATATCATAAAAAGTAAGGAAGGAGGGGCAAAGAAGGTCGAAGTTGAGCGCTCAATAATTCTTTACTTTGGATTTATTTTAGGACTTTTCGGCTCTTCTACTATCGTCTGTGTGTGTGTAAGAGAGAGAGAGAGAGAGAGAGAGAGAGAGAGAGAGAGCAGAGCGAGAGAAGAATGCTAGTCTTTCCGCGGCTCGCTCGGTTCCCCGCGACGTTAAAATATTATTCGACTGTTCGTCGGTTAACGACTCGATCGCGTGCGATTAGCATTTGCCGAGTTCCCTCGGAATACGTCACTTGCTATGTGTGCCGTATTTCCGAGCGAGCTGCGGCCCCGAGATCCCATAGCCCGGACGACGACTGCCATCTTTCTCATTCGTATATCCAGTTATATGTTTCCCTATTGAGATAACCGGGTAACGAGAGTATCGCGTATACAAGACAAAGAATATCGAGTTAGCCACGGGGTAACTATATATATATATAGGTTCTACTGTATTAAGACAAATTGAAACGCTCGCGCGGAGAGAGAGAGAGAGAGCGCAATTTTTGCACCGCTACTTTTCCTTCGCCACTGATTGTCGTTCGAGTATATGGAACCTGCTCGCGGTTAACTTGCTTTTTTGTATTTCGTTTGAAACGAGATGATCGATTGAGTAGGGAAATTAAATTAAATTGGAAACTTAAATACGCTTGATGAGCATATTTTATGTATAACAAATATTAAAAGGAAATTGTTTTCATTCGATTCGTTCTTTATCGGTGCAATTAAACGCAGAGTTTTATTTCCCTGCCGAAACTTTATTATTGGAATAAATATTTATCAACGTTTCCTCGTAATTAATTACGCATGAGCATTATTATTTAATTACGGCATGCCATATTATTCGTACAATAACCGATCTTAATTGGCATGTCGAAACGAAATTTCTGATTACAGATACGATAAAGATTTTATTGACCCGATAAAATATTTCTTTCCGCAACGAACTTTTATTATCTATAATTGTTATAAGCCTCGGCTGTAAATTACACGGCTATTTTGCAAAACAAAAAATACCAAATTAAAATCAGTTATAACTATTAGATTGAAAAACTTTCTCTCTTGTTTAATCCAATTTGCACAAATTCATTTACTGTCCGCGTATACGGAGAAAAATGATGTATCAATATTTAAGATGAATATACGAAAAATTACTATGTTGCGTACTAAAGCTGTAATATACTCATTTTATAGAGATTTTTCTTATGTATTTTTCTTATAAATTTCTATAAAAATTGCTATGTTGAATAGTAATTTTTGTTATAAACATAAGAAAAATCTATATAAAATGAGTACATAACAGCTTTGGTACGCAACATAGTAATTTTTCGTATATTCATCATAAATATTGCTACATCCTTTTTCTCCGTGTATAAATGAATTTTCCCATAAGCTCCAAAAATCAATTCTTAATATATAGTCAAATAGAGACCCGAGTTCCATTCATTAGTTTGACAGCCAATAAAACATCCTCTCACTGCCTTCCACTTGATTAAACAATGACAGGAGGATCTCAAAGAGTCAAGTACTATTCTCGCCTCCTTAGATATATTTTGACATTCCCTAATTCTAATCCCATCGCACGGCTGCCGTCATATTGTGCGCGCAAAGTGGGTATAATGCGATTTTCCCCGACTTTCCACTCTTTTTCGCCGCGGGAGACGAGGAAGAAATAATTCCCTCTCTCTCTCTCTCTCCGTCTCAGACGCAGAGACACGGAACTTTCTGAATGGGACTCTCTCTGTCTCCTCCCTTCATTTTTTGTCCTCTCTTCCTTTCGAGCTCAGCGGATCGCGCTCACAATGAGAATCGATCCGCAGAGAGACGCTCTCTCTCTCTTTCTCTCTCACTGTCAACTACCTGTTCGTCGGTATGGCACGCGCGAGGCTCTTATTTCTCTCCCTCTTCTGTTATAGCCTACGGCCGCTCTGGGATTTCCTCATCTTTAGAGCGGAGAAGGAGCGAGAGAGAGAGAGAGAGAGAGAGAGAGAGATAAAAGCGAACCGTTTACCTGAGCGATACTTCGCTTCAAAAGAGCGCTATTTACGCCAAGTTTAGGGACGTGTATCGTCGAGCCGATGAATGAACGAGCCTCGCCGGCGCGGTTACGACTGCGGACAAGTGTCTCTGTCTACCTGTACCCGGGCGCGCTCATTGTCAACGCGGAGAAAAGGCTTCTTTTTTTTTTCACGAATAGAGAGAAAAAGCCGTGTGTGTATACACGTATTATTCAGTAACGTATAGATAAACGAGGTGGGCAAAAGCGCACACGCGTAATTCCGGTGTGCGGGACTGTTTTCCATCAACCTGTCGATGCTCACAATATAAATGTATATAGTCGCCACTGGGGATAGTACACGTGAGTTTTGGACCTGCGAACGTCTCAACTGACTAATTTCGATCGACACGAGAGATATACAGCGGGAGAAGAGAGATAGAGATAGAGAAAGAGAGAAGAATCGAGGGTCTTTCTCCTTTATCTCGGACAGGCCCCACAAAAAGCCGACACCGCCGCGCGTATGATAATGAAGCCGACGACAGATTCTATTGAAAAGCCTTGGCTCGAGAGTGAGCCGAGTCACGAAATAATCAGCATCATCAATCACTAGTTTAAAGCCAGTGGAGAGAGAGAGAGAGATGAGGAATGGAGAAGGAAGGTTGGCGGGTGTGTATCGGCAAGAATATGACTTTGCGAGCAGGACTCGCGCAACGTATATGAACAACAACAAAAAAGGACACACACAATTGTTTAAATATACTTTTATTTTTTTTTGTTGTTTTCTTTGGTCATTGATACTGCGTGCTTACCTTGGCTATGCCGGTGGATGTCTTGTGTTCGCTGCAGACTGCGGCGACGTGGTGTTACGGTGTCTTTCCCTCTCTATTGCTGCAGTGGCGACAGGTACAGAAGATGCGCGGCTACGCGACTAGAAGACATGTATACGAACGCGACCGCGCGCGCAATTTTCAAGTTTATCGCGATGGTCATAATGAAAGAATTCTTTATACTCTAGTCTTATCCGAGAGCAAAATATAATGGTGCGGTTCACTTTCGACAATATCATCATCATCATCATCATGATCGCACATATTTTTTTGTTGCACTTCGCGCACAAGTCCCCCATATTGGCGATTATTCTTCACGGAAGACGTCCATCCCTATATGCTCTCTTTCTTTCCGCCCGCGATGGTATATATAGTGTCATTTCTCTCGAATCTCTTTTTCCACGTAATATCTCGGTGGACGCGACGATAAGCTTCTACTTCGGCAGGCGGCGACGTACGTATGAGGATTCTCTGTGTGTGTGTATGTGTTGTACGGGATATAGGCCTGCAAACTGCCTGGCCTGGCCTGGCCGTCGTCGTAGTCGTCGTCTCGCGCTTTTTCTTTCGCAACGGCGAGCAGATAGAAGAGAACGTGAAGGACTTCCTTCCAAGAAAGATCGTTGCACTTTTAAGGTAGCGCAGTAGTCGTGCCTCATACGCGTTCTCTGCACTGCTGCCGAGAGCAAAAAGAAGGGTCGTTCGTCTTCGGCCAGTCGGTGATTCGAGGAAAGAAGCCTCTCTGTTCGCTTTCCTCTCTTCTGCTTCTTCTTCTTCTTCTTCTTCTCTCTCTCTCTGTCCGGCTCAGTAGTAGCAGTAGTAGAAGTAGTAGTAGCAGCAGCAGCAGCAGCAGCAACAGCAGCAGTAGTAGTAGTCGGTGGCTCGCAGGCAACGGTATATAATACGAGGCTAGCCTCTTCCTCGTTGCTTCTCTCTTTCTTCCTCTTATCCCTCTATCTATCTGGCTGCGACTAGCTGTCGGTGCGTGCAGGTGCACGGTAGCCGCGTGATCTTATATGTTCCGTATCTCCACGAGATATGCCCGAATCCGAAGTAGTAGTAGCAGCGACGGAACGACGAGAGCAGAGAGCAAGGAAGGCCGAGGAGCTGTGCTGCTTCCGAGCTGACCGAGGAGGTCGGAAGCAGTGCTCCTGGCAGACTCCTTTCTCCGGCTCCTATTCCGCGTCTAATCGCCCGAACACCGAGTGAGCGGATAGAGTGAGCGAGAGAGTGAGTAGCTGAGTGAGAGAGCTGTGGGACAGAGAGAGATAGAGAGAGAGAGCGAGAGAGAGAGAGAGAGAGAGTGAGGAGAGAAGAGAGCGCAGGCGACGTGCCACCCGCTCGTCACGAGTCGTTCTGACGTTCTGGCGGCGGTACCGTGAGGCGGCATGCCCCGCTGCCAGCCGTGCAATCGCGCCGAGCCGAGGCGGCTTCCGCTTCCAATACTCCGAGTCCGCTGCTCTCTGCGCCGCTGCTGCTGCTGCTGCCTCTGCTGCCTCTCTCTCTTTCTCTCTCTCTCTCCCACCATATGGCTTTATCGTCTCGCGCACACTGCTCGCCCCCCCCCCGCTCCCCCCGCCCCTCTCGGGCGGGAGCGTGCGTGCACACCCTGTATGTGCCACCTACCCCCTACCCCCAAGCTTTCGCGCGCAGCTCCGACGATTCGCGAGCTCGCCGCTGGGTGGCGGTAGCGCACGACCATAAGCGCAGCGTAGCACGGAGCGCGACGGACGCGAGCCGCTCGGTGGGGGAAGTCGGTGCGTATCGGTGGGGGATGCAGGAGATACCGACGGGGGCGACTTCCCCCTCACTTTCATCCCCCCGTGGCTGTTGTCTCACTCCCACGAGTCGCGAGGCCTCCTCTCCGCGAGCGGCGCGGAGCCGGTGGTGGTGGTAGACCGTCCACTGGATTTGTGTGAGTGGGAGACGCGAGAGGTGGGGGTAGCGCGCGATGGTGACCGCTGGTGGGGGGTGAAGGCTGGGGAGGAGGTGGAGGAGAATGCCCAGACTCTGTGTGTCTGTCTGTCTGTGGATGTGTGTGTCTGTGTATGTGTTTGTTTCGCATGTGGGGAAACGGGCTCGAGCGCCGCAGCACGCGCGCAGCTTTACGACGAAACTCGCGAATTGCTGAGACAACCGGACTTAGAAAGTACTCCGGTGTCGTTGTACTTTGGGTTCCTTTTCTTTTTTTTTAGCCGGTTTTTGGGGTTATTGTTTCTTTTCGGCGAATATCGGTTATGCAACGGCTGATGTTTCGTTATTGGTAATTGGATATCGTGTCCCGGAATGCATACATATTATTAAACGAATATTGAAATAGCGTGCTGATAAATTATGCACGTATTCATTTACCTACTTGTTTTAGATATTTTATATGGATAGTAAAATGTACACATTACAAATATATTTTCAGTATTCTCCTAAAATAACACGTAAATAATATATCTCCACTACAAAATATATGCTTACAAAATGTGTTCTTTGACTATGCGTTACTCATTATAATTATTTGTTAAAGTAAAAAAGTTTTTGTCTGCATTTTGACATATTTATTGAATTGTATTTTCTTAAGGAAAAAATTCCAATCGATTAGCTTAATATAATATTTAGGTAATTTTTATTGAGACATTCTTTTGCTATATTGTCACGATGTTGAAAAATAGTGGAATTCAATTATTAAACTAACTTAAACCTCGTTTTCAAGCACTTATAATAAAAGAATTACTATTTAGGTGATATTTATTTTATTACTACTATTGTTAGCGTATTATTTTCAGGAATTTACTAATAAACAATATTTTTGATACTATTGATGGCAGTTTTATATAACTTTAAAATGTTAAAAAATTATGTAATTCTATATTTTATGTTAATATTTAAATATTTTATTTTTCTGAATTATGCTTTTTTAAAAACATTTTTTATATTTCCTCGTATCTGCTATGTATTTTTTGTACAATTTAAATATTTTTAAAAAAATTGTCGAGCTAAAAATGTTTGATTGAATTCCAACCCAAGTTCATGTTGACAGGTGCATGTAAATAAATACTGATAACAACTGTTTACTAGTCTGACAAAAAATGAAATATATATACTTCCATTAGATAGAAAGTGAAAAACTTTTTATACAAAATGAACCTTTGAAAAAATTGTTATAAATTAAATTATAAATTTTAAGATAATATTTTTTCAGTTTTAATTAAGAAACTTGAATAAACATTTTTTAAAGTTATGTAGAAATCATGAATAAAATTTATATTGCACTTATAATTTGTTTTTTAGAATAGCTATTAAAATTGTGCACTAATTTTAAATGGCTTATTTGAATATTAAAATAGTAAACATCACGTTTTACTTGTAAATCAATTTTTCCCGAATAGCTTTTATTTAATATTCCATTGATGTATATAAAATATTCGGCTTATTTATTTATTTATTTAATCAGAGTATATAAAATGTATATGCAATAAATATATCATTGCTCATTTTCAGATGTGGAAGAAATATATCACTTTTTTATTTTAAAATTTTTAACAAAAGTTATGTACTTTAAATACACTTTTTCCGAGTAAAATTTGATAAATTCATTATTTTATGTTCAAACATATATTTATTTTTCATTGTACCTATTTGAAAACAATAGATTCATAAAAATTATCTTTATAATATTTATTGTATGTTACAACATTGTTTTCGATAAGTGATCAATTAAAAATATCCACTTTTTTGAATGTACATATTTTTTAGAGTACCCTTATGATAATATTTATGAATTTATTACCTCTTTCACGTAAAAACTAATACCGACAGAAAAAAAAAATATTTTCTTATAAAATATCCACTTACATTTCTGGTTTTAAGTAGTATTTTTAGGCACAGTGTTTTCAGTAAACTTTATTTCGTACCACACAGCAGGGCGAAAATTAGAATTACACAAAAAGTTCTAATGTACAAGTGAAGGTAATCACACGTTTTATCAAGATATTTTTATATTAAAAAAAGTCAACGCAGACAAATTATTTGAGCTGATAAATGATTCTTAGTATATTTTGTGACCGATTAAACAGGCACGAAAACAGACAAGGAGAGACTTATTTTTCAACGGCATGCGGTCGATACGAAATTTCACAGAACATTATCTTATCAGCCGGCTTATCAATTTCCAATACACGAATGTTTATCGGCTCGTATATTTATAACCGATACCGCAGAAAGTTCGTCCTTGATATCTTCGTTGTAAGCTTCGCAGCCACTCAACTCGAGATATATACTTTTCAACAACGACTCTACCTAAAAAATAAAGCATCACCGACACCTCCGTATCGCTAGCCAAAAAAAAAAAAAGATTTCCACAAATACCATTTATTTACAAATTTACAAAAGTAACTGACAAAAATCCACAAACTATATAGCAACAGCTCAATCGACAGAGTGTGCATTCCAGATTAGGCATTTGCATAAATCGAGAGCCTCACGATATCGAGTCAAAGTCAATTTCGCGCAATCAATCCGATAAATCAAATTAAGCCTCTCCGTGGAGCGAAAGAGAGAGACACAGAGTGAGATAGAGAGTGAGGGAACGAGAGTACGCGCGCGCGCGCCTGACAATTTATACACCGGTCTACATCGCATCGTAATGCATCGTTATTATAAAATACGCCTCTCAACGAGTTTAGAGCTCTTATTAGCTTAACTAAACGGCCATAATAACCAAGTCGACTCACATATAAACTGCATACATGTGTGTGTCTGTGTGTCTGTGTGTATCTCTCTCGGTGCGGGGGCTGCAGCGAGTAGTCTCAATTACCGTTTCACAACACCACGTCGCTGCTTCGTCCGTGCGCGTACAATACCCCATCGTTGGAGCGAGCCGGAGACAGAGAGAAAGAGAGAGAGAGAGAGAGAGAGGGTCTCGACGATATAATACATCTCTCACGTGCCTTTTACACGCGCGCATGTTTATACGAACCGGACCCCGTATAGACAGTTTTTACACACACGCGCACACGTGTATACGCATATACATGTATATACATACGTGTATCATATTGTCCGGCGTTTATTCGTGTCTAATTGATCGGCGGATTAACGCGGGTCGTCGGTTGGTGATTATCTCCGCGGGAGGCCGTCCGGATCGAGAGAGAGAGAGAGAGAGAGAGAGAACGAGGGAAGTCGGAAGGATATAATATATAGGTATGGAGCAGGAGCTGCAGCGACGATGAGAGGGTTGCTGGCACGCGTATAGAACTGACTTGGCGCGAACTCGATCATCTCGTCCTAAGCAGCGGCTGCCGCTGCCGCTGCCGCAGACTCGCGCTCCTATTCCCCCGTCGGCACTTTCCCGAACTAAAAGCTCGCGGATCACGGGCTCCTTTCCCTGCGCGCACGTCTCTCTCTGTCTCTCTCTCCCTCTAGCAGCCCTTCCCTCTCCTTCGCGGCTACAGCCTCAGGGGCGGCAGCCACCGACACCCTCCGCGAGACTCCGAGAGCTTTTCCTTCTCCCTGTCCTCGTATCGCATATACGTATGTGTCCCTCTGTCGTCGCGTCTCCCTCCCTCCCGCGCTCGCTCGCTCGCTCGCAGACACCGCGGCTGCACGCGAAATTCCGGCAATCCTCGGGGCTCGGCGCGCATGCAGGATGTGCGTGCGTGGGCAGCGCAACGCGGCTCCACCCCACTTGGCCGTCCGGACGCGCGCCGATCTTTTTTCGCAAACTCCGCCTAGCTACGGCCGTGTGTGCCGTGTGTATATAGGAGCCCGACGCCGCGACGACGCGGGCAGAGAGCGAGAGAGTGAGAGAGAGAGAGAGAGAGAGAAAAGAAAAACGAGCCCGCGCGCGATGCGCCGCCGTGTGCAGCCTGCATGGATATATCGCCCCACTTCTTTTTCTGCGAGGCCGAGTGCTCGGCAGTCCCCGCCCAGCTCTACCGCCGCCGCCGCCGCCACAGCCGCCGCTCCCCAGCCCCTCTTCTCGCCTCCCCACCTTCAGCCTCCTCTCGCATCCCCCTTTTTTTTTCATTCGCGCTCGCCTCGCATCCCCTCCGCCGCCGTGCGGTCGACTCTCGCTGCTGTGTATATGTGCGTATATAAGTCGGAGAGCCGAGCACTTTGCGAAGGATGTAGAGTGTATGTGCGCGCGATGTGCAGCAGCCGAGGGGACACGAGGGTGGGGATCCACGCGCGTGTAGTATGGGTGTTTATATAAGGAGCCTACGATCGCGAATCTAGGGGGAGCGTCGCGACGCCGGTATGGATATATATATTTGAGGCGCTATCGCGGCGCTGCGCCATCTGGCGCGACGTCGGCCGCCGGTACGCAAGGACGCTGACGCGACGGATTCGCCGAGACTAGATGGCACCATTGGTCCTCATCCGGTGCACGAAACCCTCGCTGTGCGGACTTTTTTTTTGCGGCGAGCGGTTACTTATGCGAAGGGTCATGCTCGCAAAGATTTGGACTTTGACCATGGGCTTTATTCGGATTTCTACCCGTACACGTTACAATTCATTCTATATACCTTTCGTGTTTTGGCCTTTTGTATATGGATTTATATAGTTGATTCAAGGATACTATACATCATTGCTTTAACATCTTTTTTTATCGATAAATATAAGCCTCATTATTAGTTAATGTATTAAATCATATAATGAGAACGAGGAAATGATAATTGTACGAAAAAAAAATTTAAAAAGATTATAGATAATATTGATTCAGCTTATAAATCTGTTCTTATTATCTTATATTTCAATAAAAAAAATGTAGCGCCCAAAAAATAAGCTCTTGAGTGTATTGATTTGCTATTTAATTCAATAATTTATATAATTTGTATTGTACTTTATTTTTCTAAAAATACTTTTACTATAGACGACTTGAAACTATAGTGATTCTGACGAAGTTTGTCTGTAACTACTTAAACGCTCGACAACCTTAATATAACCAAATGTAAAACGTATTGAGCTCGTACTTACCTCGTAGTGAAAATCTGCAAATTCATCGTTACCGACGAAGCATTTTTCATCCCCTTCATTTTTTCCCGTATCTCTTCTTGCATGCTGGCGACACCTAGAAAGAAACGAGCTAAGGGGGTAGCTCACCCCTTCGCTCGGCTCCCCTCCACAGATCTCGACCCTCGCTCTATATCTTCACGGAAAGTCTGCAAAGATACAAAGAAAAATGCAATGTTATTTTAACTCTCTCACTATTATTTACTTTTATTCGACTATATCATAAGAATATAAATTATTTGAAGTTTAAGGATTAAAGTTTCATAGACTATTTTGGACTGATAACAGTTTCAGGTATATATAGGAATAATTAGATTGTATATTCTATTTATTATTCTGTATAGTACATTTTATCGAGGAATAAGATTTTTGTTTATTCCGCGTGCTCTAATATGGAAAACATTCTGGAACTTGTCGAAGCGTGTAAGGGAGAAAAGGATGCAAAGGGAAGACCAGCGCGTATATTCGGCTCAATCGATAAGGGAAGGGAAGCTTGTGTCGGTACAACGTTTTTTTTTGGCTGGCTATAGTAGGTACCTATATACAGAGTCGTCGCCCTGACAGAGCCAAGATTTCCGCTCGATTAGCCAAAATTAAGTGCTGCGGAGGCGCGGGCGGTGTGCGCGCACGTGCCCGCGAGCAATTCGACGAATACATTCGTGTCGTTAAACGCAGGAAACGAAGGAGAGGAAGAGAAACGAGAGAGAGAGAGAGAGAGAGAGAGAGAGAATCGCGCTACGCGTGCGTGTATAATATGCAAATACCTGGAGGAAAAGCCGCAAAAGTGGCCTTGCGTATCACTGAAATTATATACACGGGAACGCGAGACTTTACTCTGCCGGGCTGCTGCAATATGGTGCATTCCCCAGTTAAAGATTCATTATCGCATTTTTATTGTGCCGAGCCTCTAATGGCAGCTGTACTTATGCTTGCCGCTTGTGGGAACAAAAAAAAAGATGAGTGCTCATTTCGTGATACGCACTCGTTTCTTTTTCTCTTTAATCCAGATTGTATGAAAACGGAAAGCACATCGTTCTCAAATTTGCACGATATATTCATGAATGAAATTTAAAATTTATCGCAGCTAATTAGTACAGGTGCGGCGATGATATGTACTTTCAAGTCAATGTAATAAAAGCTGCATTTGTAATGAGTAAAAGTAATAATTACATTTGAGGCCGTTGATCAATGTTTTTAATTCAAATATTCTTTCGCAAGGCTATATCTGTAGGTGTACATCAATATTATAAATTGTAAGGAGAGTCTACGAAACTTATAGTATCTTTTAGCGCATAGCGCATCATTAGTTTAATAAAAAAATTATTGCTACTATACATACAATAGTTAAAGAAAAATATTTTATAAAGACTAATACAAGATTATAGTGATTTTAGGCTTAATACATGGAAGTAGAAGTAGTAGATTAGGACAAGAGACTGATTTTCCATCAAGTCTCCTTTCATTAACTGGGAAGGCTAATTGCGTTTTTCGATCTCGCTAATCTGCTTTTCTAAATTATTTAAGTGAACTGCTCGACTCTTCACAAAAATATTCACTTACAGATGTACCCAGATACACAGCTGTTATACAGATTTCTGCATTTCTTGCTAAAGAAGACTCTTGTACACCACATCTGCATAACACCGTTATAAAAAATCAGCTTTTTATAAATATATCGCATTAAGATAATGCATAGCGTTCTTATATGAATAAAAGATAGGAAGTTAGGGATATAAAATACACATACATATAGTAGTTTTTATGTTTTTATTTATATACAAATATAAATGATGTAATAATTACTGTAGCAAAGCTGAAAAAGTAATTTTAATTGCAATGATGAAATATATATGTATAATAGTATAATTTATAGAAATATAATCATGTATATAATATTTCTTAGTTTATAATAAAGAAAATATTAAAAATGTTTGACATTATTAATCAATATGTTATTTTTTTTAAATATTAAATTTTTTATTAGAAGAATTAAATGAAGCGAACGATCGTCAGAGAACCAAATATGCAATTTATTGACCGTTGAAAAAAATTGCGATGTTTCGAAGGTTTACAGAAATTACCCTTCTCGTCAGGCTAAATGACAAATCACTCAACACATGGTTTTCAATAAAACTTTAACAGATACAAGCTATTTTCTCCTGAGCCTCGTGACAATAAGTATTTCTTGGTAAAAATATCTGATACTTTGTCGGCTATTTAGCTTGTATATCTAATATAGGGTACTTGTCATCTTACTGATGAGCCCAACAAGTAACCCGGGGTGAAACGCATATTTCATTTCTAATTTATATACAATTATTATATTTAATTTAACTTTGAAATTAATCTTTTGTAATTTTCGTATGATCCTTCAGGATTTTCTTAGCACTGCACTTATAATAGTAGTGCCTATGAGTATAAATTTCTTGCGTTCTATGATGATCAATAAATTCTACTTAATTTAGGAAACTTTTAGAACGATAGAGTCATTTGTATATTATAATTAGTATAAACCCTTTATAAATTGCATATTTAATTATTTGACGATTGCTCGCTTCATTTTATTCTCCTTGTAATAAAAGAAACTGGAACGATAACTTCTTCATACGAGTTTAAATTTTTTAATTGAAAAATAAAAACAATAAAAATTTATTCAGAACATCAACTGTTTTTATATTAAACGGTTCTAAATAATTTTAATTACCCCATTAAAACCCGACATTTACTAGAATGGATAAACACAAGTTGGGTTTCTGTAAAATAAGATGAAACAAATATAAATTTGAACAATGTTATAAACGTACGGACTATAGATGAAACTAGCTTATTCTATATCATATAATAGATTTATAAGCTACTACACTCAATTGAAATCATAAAAAATAGAAAAAAAATATTGACAAATCATTTTTTCACAAAAATTAACTTAAAATGATCATAAATCATTCTAGAACTATTTTGAGAATCTTTCCTTTTCAGAAAAAATTCTGTTTCGAAAGAGTTAAGAAATTGTCATTGGATGAATTCTAGATTCTGTTTTTTGGCGTACTTCTTTTCTGTATCGTATCAAAGGTTAGATCCTACGCTGAAATACGATAAATTATATAAACTCAACTGTATTTGCGTACTGCTGCTAAATTTCTCTGAGTGTTCTTCCTATTTTATAGTCAAGTATACACATACAAATTATTTTTTTGACAAATTTTTATACCTTATATAGAACTTTATAAATATTTATAATATTATATAAGTATTAAAAATATAAATCTCTTAAGATTATATACGTACTTTTAAACGAACAAATTAAACCCCCAAATAATTTTTTTAATAGCTTTAATAATAAAATTACCTCGTCGAAAGTTGCACCTATAATTTTATTGCTAATTGAATTAGCGATTCCTCAATAATCATCAAGCATGAATATTATTCTTACTTTTGCCTTATTATTAAGTACGCACAGAAATGTACATTATACTCGCACTCCCATATACAGAAGTACGCTCTTTCTCTCTCCTTTTTACGCAAGGGCATTGTTGGCCCCTTTGAATCACGGTAGCTCACGCCACGTCGAGACATGTATTTACCGCGCGCTTTTATTTGCAGACAGTGACTTGAAATTTTTCCTTTTTCTCTCTCACTCTCTCTCTCTCTCTCCTGTGTCTTTTTTTCCTTTTTTGCGTCGATTCAGGAATTATCGAACGTTAATGGTTGGCCCGAGGCCAAGCGGACTTAATAACCGAGAGGTCGAGCCAGGCGCGATCCGTTGCCGTTTGATTGGCCTCCGATCGTGTGTTACATACATACATGTATACACCTACTGTGTCGCACGCACGCGCCTGTACCTCTCCATATTATATATATATGTATATATTGTACACATATACATATACACGTGTATGTATATATCTGTAGGAAGCTTTGACCGGGCGCGTATTTGCGCCCCACGGCGCATCCACGTTAACGAATATTGGCACGGATTACGGGGCTAGTTGGCGACCGTGATTGATAACGCATTAAAGAGGCCTAAGCCCCCGACAATTTGCCTAATAGCTTATTTCGCTGCAGAAAGATAGAGAGAAAGAGAGAGAGAGAGAGAGAGAGAGATCGAGCGAGAGTGAGTGAAAAAAGGTACACACTCCTCCTCTACCCATCCATTATAAAAAGCTATATTTAAGCGATCGGGGCTTGTTTGAAGACTAAGGAAATTGATCTGCATGCTAAGTTATTGAATTGCGTAGGAGCTCTCGCTGATTTTAATGGTATAATACATGGCATGCTTAAGTGAAATTGAAAAAGATGATTCTACGCGAGTATATAATTAAGAAGTATAAGGATTTGGCTTATGCGTAACTGGGACGGGAACACTAATCTTATTATTTGCAATAATTCATTATGAGAGCAATAAGTAAGTCAAGACTTACAAAGCAGCCCTCAGTGGTCAATCAGTAAATTTACAGAAGTAAAATAAATGATTTAATTTTATATTTTCTAAAAATGAAGTTATGTCATTCCTATTCCCATCGTTATTATTGACCATTCTTGAATAAATAGATCGACAATTGGTTATCTGTCTTGTACGTTCCCCTATATAAAATTTACACTTTCATTTTTAAAGATATTGTACTTTATGAAACTGCTATAATATTATATATGGAACTATTATAATACGTTACTACATTTTGATAATATAACTCTTATCAGATTGGTCAAACCACTGATAGTTTATTGAAATATTCGAATGAATTTCATTTTTATTTCAAAGAACGAGCATAAGATACAAAACTAAAAGAAAATTAAAATAAACAAGCTCCTCCGCTGTGGCTCGATATAACTATGACATTTTCCAGGACATGATTGCAAGCAAATCCCTCAAGCTATGCTTATTAAGCTAAAAATTTCCAATAAAATCTATAAAAACGTCAGCCTTAAAATCCCCGCGCGACACGAAAAAAGTATTAAACTTAACGCGTCTTTAACCTACACACGTTGGTGCATAGGGCTGCGTACGACACAGCAGCACCGGCAGAAGCAGCTCGCGCGCGGCTCCAGTATCATCCGAAGGGCGTTAAAAAAGGGGCTAAAAAGAAAAATTGATCAAAGTACGAGCTCTCGGGCGGCCCCGTGTGACGCGCGCGCGTAAAATTCCGCGTAACTGTCGGTGTAACAGAGCCATAAAAATCGCGGCGTAAAAAACGTGAGAGTAAAAAAAAAAAAGGAAGAAAAACGAGCGAAGAGGAGAGGAGGAGGAAGGCACAGTCCCCGGCCGTATAAATTGCATTCCCCGAAAGCCGCGCGAAAGAACTCAACGGTGAAAATGGATTAATCGGCTCTTCCCTGAAACGGCATCGTTTTCCGCGGTGCTTAGCCGCTCCACTATAACTATACTCGCCGCTGCGCAGCACCGCACGCAGAGAATAACAGCGGCAACAGCAACAGCAGGTGTAGCTCTTTCGCATTACGGTTAGCAGGTCGCCAACCCGCAACCGTTTTACCTGTCGATAGTTTACGAGGGTTCGAAAACTCTCCTCTTGCCTTTATGCCTATATACACACGCGCGCGCTCCTTTCGCGGCTTTTTCGAAAGTTCGATATATTTTCTCTCTCTCTCTTCCTCCCTCCCTCTTATATGTACACTCATTCTCTCACTCTCGAAATTACAGAGAGCTAAAAGGCACCTGTTGATTCGCGGCCAACTCGTCCGCTGCACTGGGCCTGCAAGTGTCTCGAGTCGTATCGGTTACCCAATAGAGAACAGGACCGAGGTTTCCGGTTACCTGCGAGATTTTTCTCTGTCCCTCTCTCTCTCTCTCTCTCTCGCTCGCTCGCACGCTACTCGCAGGTTTAGCCCGATGAAAAAGAGCGAGAGAAAGAGAGAAAGAGAGGGAGGCAGACCAGCGGCGCACCGAATCCAGTTACAGAAAACCGGCTGGACTCTACGTGCGTCTCTTTTCCACCGCGACGGCACTTCATCTTTCTCTTTCTCTCTTATATATATATATAGCCGATGCCTATCTGCCGCGCGGGAAGGACTCGTCTCTCTTTTGGTGAGGCCCGACATAACATACATCTTCAACGACTTTGGTTACTCGACCAATTGCGAGGGCTGCGATGGTGAGGCGGCGCGGGTATATATAGCCTTCCTTCGCTCCCTCCCTCTCTCTCCCTCTCGCTCACAGGTGCGATAACTCCTTTTTCGAATGCAGCACACGCCGCCGCTGTATTCCTGTTTCCACGTCTTCTCGCTCTTCGGCTCTCCGCTGCCTCCTCTCCTTCGCAGCCGTTTTACTTTTCACTTTTCGTTCCGGTTATTAAATAATTATTATGTAATTAAAAGGCCCCCGAGGTGCTGCTGCTGCTGCCGCCGCCGCCGCCGCTGGCTTTTAACTAATGCGTGAGCTGAGCTTTAAAGCGTCGTTAACCGAGTAGTTCCCAAAGAGAAGGAAGGGAGAGAAAGTGAAAAAGACAAGATTCACGTATACGTGGAATTACGAGTCGTGATCCAGATTTCCTGGCCACGCGGATACACGTGTGCAGGGAGCCTTGGAAATGTGGTTCTCTTCCACAAGCGTGGCCGCATTAACATTACCATGGGTTTCTCAGAAAATGTTGCTTCAAGTGCATCGCCGCGTCTGCAGGCATCGCACATGTGTCTTCCGCATGTATGTATTCTGCGTGACGCTGTGTTTTTACTCTCTTGTTTACTCGCTTTGGTGTAACGCTAACACTGCTCGGCAGCTGGAATTATTGAGAACATTTTACTTGCCTTTAATTACAGCGTTTTTTGTAAATTTCAAACTGTTAGCATTGATGTTTTCATTACATAAAAATCGTCGATATCTGGTCTAGTTTTATGGCTAGTTGTAATTTGATTAGATTACTTTTCGGTAAGTTACTATAGATTTTCTTATTTTCAATAGAATTAAAAATCTTAATTACAGAAATGATAGTTGAAAATTGTCAATTAGTTGTAACTTAAATATTTTAGGAGTATCCAGTTTACCCATTTCCCAGCAATATATAAAAAAAATATATATATTCTTTTTATTCTAAACTTCCGACTGTATAAGTTTTTATGTAAACGTCTTGGGAGTTTGAAAAAGAAAATACAGGGTTTTCGATAGTTTACAGTCTCACCATTCCAACACCAGTGCCAGAATTATCATATATATCTATTTAAAAAGTTATAACTTATTTTTCCAAAAAATTCGAGATTTTTTAAGATTTTTTCATGTACGCCCTATTTTTAATTCGAAGTATTTGTTTATAATTGTGGTTCTGTGCAAATGTATACGAAACATCTACTCTTAATACCCTGTTGGGATTTTTTAATTTCATTCACTAGAATGCAAGGTGCTGCACTCCAAATATTGTAAATAGTGTTAAATACCTAAAACACATTCCATTTAAATTTGTTTAATACACGATTTGAAGAACAAAGACAAAAAAATAATGCTTTGGTATTTTCGTGTCCAATTTCTAGGTTCGTAGCTGCCTAAAATAAATTGCGCATATTTGTATACAATTATAACCACAACGTAAAACTTTTTCAACTTTAAAATATCGTTTTATTTTAAATGATAAATCACAAAAATTCGCGTATTTTATTCCAAAAATAAGCTATACCTTCTATAAACCGACGTATGTTTTAAACATTTAATCTATTGGAAACGTTATAATAACGAAGTATTAAAGTTAAGTTATATTAGAGTAAAAATCCACTATTTTTTAAAAGCGAAACTATTAAATAGCGAAACTAAAATAATATACGTTATTTTATTGAAAAATATGTTACTCCTACAGTTAATTTTGATCTTGTGATATGATTTAAAATTATTATAACATCGTCTTTAAAACAGTAAAAAATATGAATTACAAAAAATATAATAAAGTAAAGAAATACAAAAAATATTTAAAAACTTGAAATATTTTTTTGTAATTCTTAGAAAAATCCAATTGAACAGAATCATTTTTCTTTTAATGCAATCTCTCCATTTTGTTAGAATTCAAAATATTTACAAAATTTTTGAAGGATAAGTGATTCTATATAAATAAAAAATTGCTGTCAATTCATTGACACTAAGCTTCCTTTAACTTAATTTTCCTATATACATTTATTATATACTTTACAAATAAAGTAAGTAATTGACAATAATATAATAACCAAAATTTTTTAAACGAATATTAATTTATTAGATATTCAAGAATCATTGATTATAACATAACCTAAAATTCTCAAATAAATTTCATTTACCAAATATTAAAAATTATAATTCAATAAACTATATTTACAAATATTTGAAAAACCAAATAAAATGAGATATTAAACATCAAATTCAATCAAATCATTATAAAAATATAAATATATTTAAAAAATCTTAAAAATAAGAAAAATTGAAATATTTTCAAAAGTTATTAACCAAATGTATAGAAAAAATATTCAGCTCTCAAGGAACAGAAATACTATTTATATATAAAATGTTGAAAAGATTTGAACAGTTTTTTACGCCTGTTATCGAATCCCATATAAAATATTAATGCCTGAAAATTTAATAGATTCATACTAACAATAATGTATAAAATTTGGTAAAACTTTATAATGATTAATAAAGAAATTCTAAAGTTATAACCATAGTTTCAAAAAAGGACATTTTTCGAAATAATAGAAGAATGACACAAGAACTTTCAAAAAATAATATGTCAAACGTATATTGTAAGTTTATTAAGTATTAAACTTCCCTTAACAAAAAAATTAAAAAAATCAAAATCAAAATAATTTTCCGAAATAAAAAAAAAAGAATCAATGAATCTCAAAATGTATTTTTTAGCCGTAGTACAAAAAAAACGAGTAAAACAAAAATTTATACTTAGAAATCTGTATATGCGTTCTCGAGATACAGAGGTATACATACAAACACACACACCCACACACACACACGAAAAAAATTTTTTTTAAAACTACTTAATTTTTGTTTAAAAAGTCTTGAAAAATGTTGTTAGCATTTATGAAAAAAAATTTTTTGTCTCCGGTACAAAGCTTCCGCTGTGAGGAAGCAATAGACGAGCACATTGTGAATGTTTTTAAAAGCTTGGACTCTCAAATATATCTATATATATACATATGAATCTTTCGCATTAACATTCTTTTATATGATGGCGCAATAAATATACGGTTAACGCAGCATGTAAAAAATGCAGGACCAATCCGATAATGGTAATTTTGTACCTCAAGAAAAGAAATCTCTCACACTTTATAGAGACTACGCGAGCGAGAGGGAAAAAAAAGGTAAAGAAAAGGTATAGAAAGAAGGAGGCAGAGAGCAGCTGTGTCGAAACTGACCTGCAGTCCGAGGTTATAAAGGCGCACACGTTTCCTTGTGCGCCTGTTCTTTGACTTTCCATTAGGAATAGTGTGACTATATATATATATATATATATATATAGCAAAGGGAAAGAAAGAGAGGCGAAGCAAGTGTATACATATACGACAAGGAGAGAAGAGAGCAGGGGAAGGGCTAACCAATCGACCGAAAATATCCACGAACACGGAGAGATCTTTCGATCTCAACGGAAAACCGTTAGAAACCGGTCCTCCCGTCTCTCTCTCTCTCTCTCTCTCTGGCTCAGCTCGCCTCTCAAAACTTATCGCCCTATAGCCTGGCTAGACTGCATCGCACTGTCCACGCGCGTTAGGATTCCTTTCTTCGGTGTTCGGCCCAAAAAAGGATTCAAAGGCATCTCTCTTGCAGTCATATCTCTCTTTCTCTCTGCCTCCCCCTCCCCACACACACACTCAGGACCACCACCACTTGCACACGTCTCTTCACCAAGACCAACTTTCGGTCTCTTTGATGTTTTCTCGTGCCTTTCTCCCCCCTCTCCTCGGGCACAGGACGATAAAATAAAATCAGAGAGGAATTATTATTTGGGCTCTTTGCGCGTGAAAAATCTTTTTGTCCCCGGAGGAGAAAGTAGCATATATTATATATACACACGAATTTTCAGTCCTCCGCACTTTTTCTAGACGTCTTCTGCGCGTGTATTCTCTGCGGGTTTTTTTGTTGTATGCAAGCGTGCGTGTATGTGAGTATGTGTGTGCGTGTGTCTCGACAGTGCAAAAAGTTGGGTAGTCTTTGTTCTGGCGCAACCGGAAAGACGTATGCGTCACCGTACTTGTACACTAGACGCAATCGCGTTGCATACAAACGGCTCAGACGTATAAAAGACGCAAAGATGCACTCTCTCTCTCTCTCTCTCTCTCTCTCTCTCTCTCTCTTTCTCTCTCTCGTAATGTATACTGCTCGTACATAAACGCCGACGTGATACCGAACAATAAATTCGTCGGCACGGAGATAGAGGAACTGAACATTTTCGTTTAATATAAAAGCCTTATTTTCCTTAACAAATAGGTTAATAGATATTCTAAAATGGAGAACTTTAAAGATGCATATTGACTCCATAAAAGTCTCGCATTATTCTTTCCTGGATTTTTATCATGCAAAGGCATATACTTTATAACTCTTTGTTCGAACAGTGATAAAACATAATGTCATGTTATTTTATATAAGAAATATACTTTATTAAACAGTATTTGCTCTTATTGCTTAGAAAAAAATAGACCGAATGATTTACAGAAAAAAAATTGAATGTTATAAACATCAATTATCCATTTATTTCTCTATAAAAGGACTTTGTTAAAACTCCCAAGTAGATGCAGTATTTTTTAATTAAGAATCTATACTGTTTTTGATGAATGATAATTAACATAAAAATTTCTTAAAATTAACTGCCCAAAACTGACAAATAGAAAAATGTTTGTGTTTGTAAATTTTATGATATTATTTATCATTGCGATCTTGCATTATATTTTTTAATTTCATATTTTCATAGTTTATGTAAAAAATAAGACGTGTTTTTCCTTTTTCTCGCATAATATTATTTTAAAAAGTTATAGAAATTCAAGATTTCTTTTTTATTTATATAGATACACTGTTGCATTACGTTATAAATGTATTCAGTCATAACGTCACTCAATTTTTTATTGGCTATATCTATTCTTGAATTTGTATTATTTTGAAAGAAGAAGTATGAAATAAAAAAAAACAGTCGTATACAGGATCCCAATTGAATTAGTTTCAATACACAAGTATATTTTTACAGATATTATATATATATATAAAGAGTTATGAAGAATTTAGAATCCATTAGATGTAAGCATTTGCGTATTGCGATGCGCATCTATACAAGGCAAAGAATATTGTCATGGAAAAGAATCCAGCTTGCATATAGCGCTCGGTATTGAGGACGAACCCAATCTATTATGCTTAGAACACGCTTGTTAAAGTATAAGTAGCATTCTTTATTCAGTTTCTTCGTGTGAAGTTTTTTAAGATGTTATTTAAATGTTGAACTTCTATGCTCACAATGAAAATGTCTCATTTGCCATGCATAAAATCATTTCAGAAATTGTCGAGTCAGTATTATCGACGATGTTCGAGCTTGAATTGTTCGCGCATGTTTCAATTTGCTAATCCGCGACTCATTGTTCTATAAGAGCCAGTCGCTACATCCTATAGCCATTATTTAAGAGCTCTTTCCATTGTTCGATTGTTTGTTTAGAATTCCATCGTGATCCTGATACGATTATCCTTACACCGTTATTGCGACTATTGCGAGTTACATATAATGAAGTTATATACGATTTTACAGCAATACGTTTGTTTCGATTCCCTCTGGTCCGCGAGCCCCGAATGTTTATATAAGTAAGCGGTGCGGAGAGAGAGAGAAAGAGAGAGAAATTTGAACAACGATTGATATCTCGTCGCGAGGAGCGCAAGGTGCGAGTGGGCAAGGGAGCTCGAGTCGGAAAAAAGTCAGCCAAGGCAGCGGCAGCAGTAGCAGCAGCAACAACAGCAGTAGCAGCTCAGGACAGCGGCGAATCGATTGTCGATGCCACTCATGAAACTTGCAGACAAGGATCGAGGAATCTGTCCGTACGTGTCTGTCGAAGGGAGGCAGGTGGAAGAAATAGAGAGAGAGAGAGAGAGAGAGAGAGAGAGAGAGAGAGAGAGAGAGAGAGAGGGAGCGAGTGAAAAAGCTGCCGAGAAGGCAGCAACAGCAGTAGCAGCAGCAAGAGAAGCGCAGCAGAAAGGCTTCGTCGTGCGGGCGCATCCAACTCTCGGACTGCTTTGAACCGACCAACTTCCGCGACTTATGTGACTTGGGCCGTAAAAACGCTGCGGAATACGAAACGCCGCCGCCGTCCATTGCATGCGAAATAAGCGTCGCGTCGTTGCGCGCGACGAGAAAATGCCACCGGTAATCCTTGCGGTGAACGAGGCCGGCTTGGAAATACTGCTGCCGCTGCTGGGAAGGAGGGGAAAGAGAGAGAGAGAGTCAGAGAGAAGAGAGAAAAAAAGGAAGAATGCGAGTGCCTCCGCACGCTGAGACTAACAATACGTCAAAATCACGCCAAACATTCAGAGAAATTCTCGGTTCGCGTGCTGAATTGCAATTTGTCTTCTCCTCTGTAACGAGAGCACTCATTGAAAAACCATAAATAACGGCGACGACTTTTCCTCTCCTCCTCTCTCTCTCTCTCTCTCTCTCTCTCCCTCTTCCTCTCCTCTCTGTATATACGTATACACAATGGCTAGCAAAAACAATGGGTTAGAAAATGTCTCGTGTGCTTTAGTTTCTTTTGCTTCTCACTCCACTGCAGTTCATTCGATTTTCTGAAATAGCTCACAGCCAGTGTGTACTTTTATGCCGCTTTCAAACTAGAAGCTTCTCTAATCGATATATATCGCTTGTTATATGTTTCGACAAAGACAAAAACTTGTTTGTACAAATATTCCTAGAAAATAGTTTTCTACTTTGAGATTGAAAGTGATGAGTACACTTAATGCGATTAAAATATGCAGTATTGCTATAATAGGTACATATATATAAAAGAATACTTTTCTATGGTCGTATGGCATAAATAATTTCAGGTACTGGATAGAAATCCTCTGCATGACCTGAATAATAAAATGCAGCTTGTAAGTCCTACGTATGTTTTACATGTCATTATAAAAAGCCCACGGAAGATTAAAAAAAAAATATGTTCCCTGACCTGCTCTCTCTCCCTTCGCGCGTCACGGTCCCCAGGCCTGCCATGGCATATATATACATTACACGGCTGCAGGAAAAATCATTCTCAGGTAAATAAAATGCGGAATAAGCGATCACTTATTGTAAATCCCCGTAGGACAGGTGTCCAATAAAGAGGAAAAGTTATGGACTTTACTAGGAAAGGTGCAGTCGCATAGCGCTCTGCCGCTCCTTCTCTCTCTCTCTCTCTCTCTCTCTCATTTTCTCTCTCTCGCGTATATCCATACTGTGCATATTATAGGGGTGTGGACTCTCCAATATATGTATATGCATTCTCCTTGAAATTTAAGAAGCTTAAAAAAGGGCATCGGGCTGCGGGTGCAGCTCGCACCACTAGAACGCATAAACATTCCTTCCGCGCTGCTGCAGTTCCTATATATATCTATATAGGGTGTCTTGAAGAAAGGAAAAAAAAAAGGAACGAACTCGAAAGGAAAGATAGAGAGGGAAAGAGAGAGAGAGAGAGGAGAACCGTGACTAAGGCCCAAGGGAGGGTTGTAGATATGCAAGATAGCGAAGGTATGGTGTTACACTGACTCGGGCTTATATAGCAGGTGGATATATGCCGCTCTTGCGTTATAATAGCTGTTATACTGCTGCAGATCGGACACGAGGTATTTTTATATGTATATATAGGTGCACCGGAGGAGGGACATCAGCCCTCGACTATAGCCCATCTCGATAACTCTTTATACTTTCTAATGCTGTTGGTGCCGGAGCTGCAGCGCTATAAACCTTTTTTCCCCCGCAGATGTCTTCTGGGAAAGTCCGTGTATAGCATTGTCGGGGCGAGCATTAATGGGAGAGCTTGCGTGCACCTTATACGACGATAATTTATGTCGGTTGATAGGATTTCCCTATTTCACTATATACTCCCGCAGCATAATTATCATTTTCATACACGGCGTTAACTTGGTGAACCTGGAGCTCGTGAATTATGTTTTTTTTTTTTATATATAAGAGGCCAAATCGCCCGGTAAATTACAAGTCACAGTTTCTCTCGCGTTATACACACACGCACAAGATATGCTACATACTCCATTTATCACTTTTATATTATATACAGTTTTACTCTTAAACACGTGGATTAGCTTGCTTTAATCTGGCGGGTATAATGCATTATTAGTTCGTGTTTTCTTTCCAACAATGCCTTGGCAATAGCTCGATCGTTACGCAGTGTACAGCCCTATTGTATAGGATGATCATTAATGTCGCGCGTTAGCACGGTTTTAAATCTTGTAATCGCTGATAGTGTAGAACACGGCCTATCCAGTTACGTATACATCAGCCGTTCCACGCGGGTTTACAATATTATCAGTATATACCCAGCGTCAATTGCGAATTAATTCCGAGTTATAAAGTTTGAAAATTTATTACTCAAATGCGCAGAAGAATGATTCGTTATAGGAAAGTATAGGCACAAGTGTAGATTATAGATTGTATATATATAAAGGCGAGTAAAAGAACAATATTCCAAGTGTACGTATATATATATATATATATATACGCACGGATGGATAAATTTAACATTAGCGAGTTTTTGTACAGGCAAGCTTTTCTATATAGGCATATTTAGAGGTGTACCGGTTTCCGCATTCCCATAGCGCATAAGCGTACATTCAAAAGATTTGGTGCAGAAAATATCAGCGCGCGCTCTATATATATATAGGCCAGTAAACCACACGGGCTATCGGCTTTCGATATCGCGCTATCCCATATAGCCGAGAGCTTATCCCCTCGCACTCAAACTTGTCTATGCTCGATAAAAATTTCGTCATCGTAGTTACCGGTATACTATCGCTATATCGACGACATAGTAAAGACTTCTCTTATCCTATGACCACCCGAAACAAGTCCTTATCTATAAAGGTGAAGATGATTAATTTACTACGGATAATATATACTTATTAGTCCTGCACGCACTTGGAATAACGGTGCGTTATACAAGTGGTCCATGGTGTGCGAGAGCGAGAGGCGCGCGTGACACGGGTGCTGCTGGCTCCCGTATAATCCTCGCTCGACTCGCCCAAGATCGATGGGTCATTTTCAATAATTATAGCCGATATCCGACCGTACAGCCTCTCTTTCATAGGTCTATAGACAGTGGCGTGACTCGAGGGGAGGGCCATTAGCATAATCACATTACCGAGTGCATTGTAAAAGGAGCAGTGCGTGTAGGCAGCAGGAGCGAAAGAGAGAGAGAGAGAGAGTGTGTGTGTGTGTGTGTGTGTGTGTGTGTGTGTGTTTATGTATAAGGTATAGGCCCCCGGAGAATGGCATTCCGCGCAATGGCAGTGGTTACGAGCTGTAGAAAGGACGCGTGGCTTATAAATATACCGGGCTTGCGCGAGTCTCGCGGCATAATAAAACATAAGAGACAAATAGACGGGTCGCGCGCGCGCTCGCACGCTGCCGCTTTATAGAAGAAAGATGAAAAAAAAAAAAAAACTCGGGAAAATATGAGCGTTGGACGACGGCAGCAGCAGCGGCAGCGTCAGCTCCTTCCTTCGTATCGTGCACGCGGAGCTGCTGTTAGCGCGAGTCTCGCGGTGTCAGTTATGTCCTGACAGCCGTCAGAATTGCCGCAACCCACAGTCGAGAGCCCCGGCTTCGGCCGTTATAATGTGCCATTGCGACACTCCGGCTCGTGTGTATGTCTGTGCGTGTGTGCCTATGTATCGCCGCGGTGCAGCACTGTAAAATGTTGCTTTTGCAGCGCGTGCGAGGCATAGCGGTATACTAAGCTTCGCTACGATTGTAAAGAAATTTACTCCTTCCTTTTTCTCTCTCTCTCTCTTTTCTCTCGACGTTTGGTTATGAAGCAACTATCTTTCGCCTGGCGCGCCTATTATTATTGTATTTTTTACACAATTGTTTATAACGTTGAGATTAAAGCGTGTGCGTGTGGATATGAGAATCGACGGTGTATAAGGTGACTGCTGTATATATAGTGTGTAGAGAGAGAAAGAGACTGGACGGGGAAGCAAATATTTATCGTTAAGGTCGCCTCGGCGATGCTAAATCTAATATTGAACGGGGTTGCGTGAACGCGCTCGTGAGCTGATACTGCAATGTGTGCACACGTATATGTATATACACCTCCAGCGAGAATCAAACATTATGCAAGAAGGCAAACAATTTTTGCTCCAGTTTCTCCTTGCGGAGATGCGACGAGTTTCGCAAACATATTATATGTATATATATATACTCCCCGTGCCACGGTTTACATGTGCGCTTCCTCGAAAAGCACATGCTAACGGGAAGCTCGGAACTTTGTAATTGAAAGATATTTTTACGATATCAACGTTTCAAATTGACCCTATATACTAATGCAAGGAAGGTATCAGTTCAATCAGTTGATTTTATGCCCATAAAGCTTTTAAGGAAATTAGATATTTCTGAAAATAGTCTGAAAATTATTGTTTCACAATTATTGGTGTGAGTTTCTAAGAATTGAAAGTAAAAAAAATATTCATAGCCACAGTATATTCGAACGGTTTCATCGCCTTTATTTACGCTTCGCATGCGATTGTCGCTGCGGCAGAAAAAAATCATTGAATTATAACTCCAGAGAAGTACAAAAATCAAACAATATCCCGTAAATTTGCATATAGCAAGGGTCGCGCGGCGGCTAGCAAAGCAAAGCTGGCGAGAATGCCGACTGCGAAGCTTATATATATATACCCACACGAGAACATAATCAGAGTGACACAATTGTGCAAAAGAGTGCGGTGAAACGGTTACACGCCATCGTACAAAAGCCGCAGCGGTCGGCCGCGTGCAGACCCCGGAACAATAATCGACGAGCTTGCATAGAAACCTCCTCAAAGAGAATAGCCGCAGCGGCCGCCGTCCTCGCGGCAGTCGTTGGTCGCGCTGTGTTCCGCGAGTCCCTGAGCCAGGCAGCATCTGCAGTCCCCAGCAGCAGTAGCAGCAGCGGCAGACGGAGACAGAGGCCCGCAGGCCATTCTATCTGCAGTCGATGCGTCGCGCTGCTGCGCTCGTGCACAGGCAGCGGCGAATGTGCGGCGCGTGCTCGGTATAATCTCTACATGCCTCGCTCCGCGTAATCTGATCGCGGATCCCAACATCCGGCGCGCGCGCTCTCTGCAAATTTATGCAGACGCGTTCAGAGAGAGAGAGAGAGAGAGAGAGAGAGAGAGAGAGAGAGAGTGGCTCTGGACGCTGGACAGTACAACGACTCTCTGCTTAGCAATGAGAATTAGTTTGACGGATTTTTACGCCGCGATATTATACCACGGATGGCGGCAGCTATATATGCGCACATATGAGCCGCACATACTGCGCAGCTATACGAGTTTTTCGAATCTGCATTCCACGTCCGCTCTATAGCGGCCGAGCCGTAAAGTTTCTTTGCGCGAAAATTGCTTCAAGGGAAGAGAGAGAGAGAGAGAGAGTGGAGTGGCAATCCTTATTAGCCGAGCGCGGCCGCGGGTCTGCATTATTTATAATCCTCATTAACGTTTAAATTTAAATGACTGATTAAGAGGGACGTGTGTTTAATATACGGCCGCGAAGGCGACAAATTCCTTTTGTGAGCATTTTTTCGTCGGCGGCGCTCGTGCAGATATCGCGTTCTTAAAATACTACGATATAAAGCCTCCTTTTTTTCGGCTCGTTATTTTGTCTCTGCCTCGCGCGTACATGTACATGTTTGAGCCGTGTTGAAGGGTATAATAGGAGAGAAGTATAAAATGACCGCTTGCGCAACCAATAGTTAATCACTGTACTAACTTATTTATCAATTTTCTATTGCTACGCGTATTGGAAGAATTCGTGAATTCTTGGACGTGATAAAGTTTAAATTTATTTTGATGATGATAAATTTATACTTGAGTTATTTATGTATACGTCTGCCATTGGATTATGATAAAATTATTCAGTTTCGACTTATATTGAATTGCTCAGTATTTCATCGCTGATGATTTATTCTATCTAAAGAAACATATATTTTCTATTTCTATTACGAGTTTGCATTTAAAAATTTTCCTCGTATATTAATACATAAAGCTACATCAGGCTAAAATTACACGATATTCAAGAAAAACGAACTTGTGATTTACGAAATCTTAAATATGAATAAGACTCTATTGTTGTCTTGTTGCCAATACTTTTTCTTATTCGATATTTTCGGTTATCTTTTACAAATTTAAAAGATAATAATTTCATTAAGGTGAATGTCCCAATTTCTACTCACTTAAGCCCTATTTCTACTCACATAGTCTTGCTTCTGTAATAGTGTTGTATTTACTTCATAATCTTATAATTAGTTCTTTTTAATTGATTAAATATGTCTGCAAATATTTGAATGATTTAGAAATACGTTTGATATTTTTAATAACATAAAAAAGACTAAATGAGTAAAAATAGGGACGTGAGTAGAAATTGGGACGTTCACCTTATATATTATTTAATCTAGCGCGTATTTCCACATCTCGTATCCACTGATTTGACTATATGCACATATCTAATCGGTTTCGAGGCACAATTATACGTTACACGCGCCTATTTCGCTATAGTAGCGAATTGATCTTCTCCCGCTCAATATAGTCCTGATTGGCTGCAGAAACTCAGACCAATATATACCAGCTATTCCCGCTACATGGCTGCCGTATAGACGCGCGCGCTCGTGTGGGAGAACAAGGCGCCTAAGAATGCATAATTGTTTTGAAACGCCTCGCTTTATAGGCTCTCCGCTGGTTTTTCGTGTGGGATGGTGTGAAAGGCGCGACGACTCGCTCGGATCTGTACGGGCATAAAGCACGAGAACAAGTTTCGCGTTCCGTTTCTCTACATGTACATACGAGCGCTGCAGCTCGTCGAGAGTGTGCGTGCGCTAGTGTATTGCGGTGTGCGCGCTGCACCGCCTCGCTTCGATGTCTGTTCTGCCAAAAAAATTTCCCTCGCTTTCAACTGTGCAGTGTATAGGTGGAGAAAGGCGGCTGCGTGTGTATGTGCGATCGCGATCTTTGGGCCAGATAGGATAGCGAAGCGATGACGGAAGGATGTATGCGGAGTGGCTATCCTCGCGGAAACCGTGCTGAATGTTTCTATTATTCCTCCCTTTTTCCGTATATATACGCCAGCGGATCTCCTTGAATTCCATTAGCTTAGCTCGATCGACTCTGCGCCCGCAATGGCGAAGCTTTCTTTTCGCCTATTTTTAATTCGGCTTGTCACGCCCGTAGTGTACTCGTCACACTGTCCCAATGGCGATGTATGTGCAAGTTTGTCGGCTGCGCTGTGCATTGTGTGTTATAGGACTGAATTTAGTCGTTCTTTCGACTGCACGTGGGCCCCGCATTTTAATATGTCCACCCCAGAGGCCCCCGATCCTTTATTCTTTTCTTTTTCGAATTTAGCAATGCGATTTTCGCGAGCTTATGCAATCTATACACCTCCCATTGATAAATCACATATTCATTTCGCTGTACGATTAAATGCGTCTAATTTTCAGTGATTCCGCGCTTGTCAGCTGTAAAATTGATCCTTCAATTTTTAATAAACACTTTTTTTTTTCATTTCCCGTTTTTTTTTGCTAATAGCAATTAAAAGGGATGTTTTGCTTTTATTCGGTATAGAGATTTTTCATGAATTTCGTATGAAACAGTAAATTTCAAACACAGTAATAGAGCTTAGATTTTATCTATAAAATAGAACAGTGTTGCCACTTCAACTGCAATTTTAGCACTTTTATCAAGAATTACAATGTGTATTTTGGCTCGAGTGAGTGATTTAGTAGCTTAAATTATATGCTTGGAAATAATAATTTTCCGTAGTCTGGATACAATTTACAAGTCGCCGCTATTCATTATTTATGGGTGTACGCATACATTATTTCAACATCTCCGCAGCTAACGCAAATGGTCCACAATTATTTTTCACAATACACAAATCGTATGATATACTTAATCATACACCTCATTGAAATTGATCTGCCTCTATTGTACAAAATTCCAAAGTATATAATATAACCAAAATCGAATATTATTGACAACAAAATTAAGTAATACATAGCGTAGCTGAAGCAGCGACTGCATTTCATAAACTGAAATTTATCAAAAAAAAAAAAAAAAAAACAACTCTAATATATAATATTTCCTAGCTGTACAAAAGAGCGAAATTTTCCAACATCGAAATTGGGTAGCCGCGGCGCAAGTCTATGCATATATAGGGATCGACCTCGTTGAGCGCACGGCGGCGTACAATATACCGTAACGAAAATACAGGCTTATTGTTAAAATTTTCGATGCGCAAGGAGGAGAGTCGCGGTGACGTATCGGTGTATATATAGGAGCGAGATATAGGAGGAGCTGGGTACATATATAGGAGGATCGCCATTTCTCAACAATGGAAGATTATTAGCATTGGCTCAGCCGAGTGCACTTGCTTGATATTGGCCACTCGAAAGCCGGCATATTGTAATCACGCGGATATATTGTGCTCTCTCTCTCTCTCTCTCTATCCCCGCATACACTACGTGTATGCCCCTTTTTTTCACTCTCATGATTTTCCGTCTTTCTCCACTTCGTCCTCTCTCTCTCTCTTTTACACACAGACACATACGTGCGCGCGTATGGATACTGCGTCCCTTACTTCGATCCGCGGAGGCTTGCAAGCTCTCTCTCTCTCTATACCGATATCCTCTAGTCTCACTCCCTCGCGGCAACCGTGAAATACACTCTTTTTCAGCTCTCTACCTTCTCCTCATGTTCGTACCCTCTCTCTCTCTCCCTCCCTTTCTCTGTCTTTCTTTTCATTCTCCACTCGCCCGATAACTCGATAATATTACACGCGAAAACCGCTTCCGATGCGCTCACCCAGTCAGCGAACCACTTGTGCGAGCAAATAACCAGTTATCGGAAAACCGATTTTATTTTTGCGAGAATATGTATATATATATATATAAGGCTGCCGCCCGCCCCGCCGCCACATTTGGATGGGCTTTGCATTTTCCGCTTTTTTTCCCCCACCGCAGCAGCAGCAGTAGCAGCAGTTCCTCCCCGTGCCGAACATATACACATGCGCGTCTGCAATAACCCGCCGTCAACCCACTCTCTCTCTCTCTCTCTCTCTCCCTCTCGCTCTCCCTATACCCATTGTGTTTCACTTTCGGGAATGCTTTCGCCAAAAATGATTTTTTTTTCGCAATGTCGATCATGCACGCGAGCCAAGCGAATTTTAGCGTATATTGCGAAAAATATGTGTGTATGCGGGTGCGTGTGTGTCTGTGGAGCCACGATGAATAGCTTTGTTGGCGGGTAGGGAACAAATTACGGCGGATAAGTTTGAACAGCCAGCCGATTTCAGTCCATGCATTGAGTGCAATATTTTATTTCACCAGAATAGAAGGATTATGCGCGTATACGGATGAAATAAATTTTGCAAACAAATATATCGTTCGTTATGAAATATGTGAGATGGTTTTTTCAGTATTTTTTATACACAAGGGTAATCCATTTAATTTTTAAATTATAATATAGGTTAACAAATTTCATGCAAAGTATATGTAAATAATCAAGATTACTTGTGTGGCTATAGATTTAGTATTTTTCCCTTGTCTGAGAAAAAGAGAAAATAGTGCGTAGTAGTTAAATGAATTTCTAAGCACACTTTCAATTAATTATTTTCCATTCATTTCAAGATACGATCCTATATGCTTTATAAATTGAATATTAGTACTGTTTGCTTTAGAAATGATTCTTTAAGAGCATATTGTACATTTCAAAATTATAATATATCACGCAATGTCTACTCATTTATTTAATTTATAACTGTACTTAAACATATTTCATACTTCATTAGCAATCTCAAATATATGTATATATATATACATACATCAGCATTGTTCAATGGTATTTAGTGGTAATAAATCTATATAAAACTTATAAATATAAGGAACAATGAATAGTTTATAAGAATGCATAATGAGCAGTATAACGCAGATACACGTGTATAATATACAAGAGCTATAGCGCTAAAAAACGCAATACGATTGTTTAAACATCACTGGAGTTTAACATATACCGCATGCAGCCGCACGAAAGTCAGGCTCCTTATATACATCAAACCGGATGACGAAACGAGCCATAACCGCGTGGCGCGGCGGTTAGGTAGAAAAACTAAGCGAGAGACGAGAGAAGTGCTTCCTATATACACCGTTGACATAAACAACGCTGGAAAAGGCCTATTAAAGCGAGCGTATAGCGCGCGGAGCCACATCGGCATGTGGTTGTGCGCGAAATCGGTCGCCCCGTATACGCATATACATATATACATATACCTACACACTGTATGCGTGTATAGCGAGTAGCCAACGAAAGCTGTTATAACCGGAAACATTAAGCGCCCAGATTTGTTTCGACTCGCTGCCATCTCTCGTACAGCCATATCCTATCCTTCCCGTTTCTAAACAATGGGTTCGCCGTGACTGTGTGTTGATGTGTGCGCCTGATGGCTTTCCGCGTGGCGTTCTTAGTTCCGGAAAACCGAGACGCGTTTACACTTTCGCCTCACG
>UELU01145028.1:9918-20753 GCA_900490025.1 Megastigmus dorsalis
AGAGAGAGAGAGAGGAGGGGGGGGGGGGCGGATGTTGGAGGACTCGACAATCGTAAGTCAATCTTTTCCGCGGGGTTCATCGGTGGGCGTGCGCGCGGCAGCAGCTCGGCACAGACGCTCGAGCGATGGCAGTTTTAGCATGGGGAGCGCATGCAAAGACCGTCGGGCTCTCGCCGCGCGGCGCGTGACTAACATATAAATCCGCTGCGAATTCACTTGGCGCTGACTGAAAAATTCTCTTCCCCCTCCTCTTTCTCTCTCGCTCTCTTTCTCTCCCCCTTTTTAAAATAGTCGCATTCTCTCGCTTCAACTCGTGCACGCGTCGACCCCGCCCCTCGTGTAACAACGTATATACCTACGCACGACTGCAGCGGAAAGTGTGACGCGAGGCTGCTATATAGGTCCTGGAAGCGCACGCGGCTGGATCATTGCAGATTCACGTGGCTGTCAACGCGGGCCTCTGCATCTATGTATATACATATATATAGCAGCAGCAGCAGAAGCCGCCGTCAGACGCAGGATGCGACACGCATTGGAAATACTTGCGGCCCGAGTACTGAGACATTCGCTGCTGCCGTGCGTGTCCGGAACTCGATGAAACGCCCATGTGGGAGTACCGCGTGCAATGTGTGTTTCACGCTCGTTTCTTCATAAAATCGTGGCTTTCGCGTACCCGGTATGCATGAGAATGATGCAAAAACGATGTATTCGAAATTCACTTTTATAACTCGACAACGATCTATATGTTCAGCCCTTGTCTGTATAAGTCCTCGATTCGCATCGAATAACATAGAAGAACTCTGCCCGCGTTTCGCATAAGCTGTCGCGCAAAATTCTCCTCCCGTGTCATAATATACCAAACAAGAAGATCCATACGTACATCGCCGTGGCTAAAGGCACAAGGGATTTTTCTCCCTGCGCACCTATACACATGATACCCAGGCAGAGAGAAAGAGAGAGAGAGAGAGAGAGAGGCTCGAAGCTCCAGAAGTCACTTCGGATACAGGCACAATCGCGTATACGCGATACGTCAGTTCGACAGCCCCCTCTCTCTCTCTCTCTCTCTGCCTGTTTTATCCGCCACACACACGCACACAGGCACAGGGATACATGTAGAGAGCGCGTAGAAGGTATAGCAAAAGAGAATCTAAAAGCATCCGGAGAGAGCTGGTGCTTTGTCAAATGTGTACGCGCTCGGCTTGGGCTAAAGTTTCTCCTCTCTGCGCAACAACACTCGAGCTGCTGCTCGGCAATAGAGACGCACGTATATATACATGTATATAGGCGCGCTCGGTCGCCTCCCTGACGTCGTATTACAGAGCGCCGAGAGAGAGAGAGAGAGAGAGAGAGAGAGAGAGAGAGAGAGAGAGAGAGAGAGCGACAGATATAGAGCAACAAGCCCCGCACGGCTATATAATACTGCAGCGGCAGGCAGAGGAGCGAGAGGAGGAGGGAGGCATCTGGCGCGCGCGCGGCACCGCGTTGTCATCGGCAGTCGATGCTATCGCCCGGGATACATATATACGCTTGCGAAACCCAACGCTGCCGCTGACGTTTATGAGCGATGTACCTGTGAGCTATCCTTCCACCGCGCGCTTCCAACCTCCCTCTGCTCGCGATATGATCGCCTCTCTCTCTCTCTCTCTCTCTCTCTCTCACTCTGGAAGCAACCTCACTCCGCGCGCATCCCTACAGCCTACATACATGATGGTATACATGACATGAGCAAAGGCTTTTTTAATACCACGGTTTACGTTTCATCGACCCGATGCACACCTTTTCCCTCTTTTTCTCTCTCCTATAAGCTCTACTCTTCTTCTTCTTCTTCTTCTTCTTCATCCCTCTTTGCGCTTTTATTTTTTTTTTATCAAACCACCCTTTCGACCTGTCGCTTCTCTGCCCCTTCTCTGCGTGTACGCCTGTTTTATGCCATTTGCGCCCGAGCGCAGGGAGATGCTCTTAGGATAAGTGTTTTTTTTGTATACAATACAGTGTGCCGGCCGCGTCGCTGCGTGAATTCGAGCACTTTATATATACACAGGCGGTGTGACTGTGTGTGTCTGTACGTCAGACGATACGCGATACTTGTCCTTATATCGACGTTTCAATGTAAATTTTGTCGGATATGATATAAAGTTGGAAGCGATGGAAAAATGTGCGCGAGTCGCGTGTTATATAGAATATTAATTTTTCTCTTTCGATCTATGCTGAAAGGATTGTCTGCTAGTTATTGCTAGTCTGCACTCTCCCTTAAATCGCTGCCGACCAGTTTATTTGTGTAAAGGAACGATATAAAACTGCGCAATTATCGATGCAGTTAACGCATGTACAAAAGACTAAATTTAGTTATATAATTATAACGAATGCAGCAAAGCACCAGAGTAGAATAGGAATGAGCTACAGCTGAGAAGCTCGCATTAACCACTTGTACGCATTTCCCTAATTGAATCGTCGTATAAGAGCCGTGGAAAGCGCGAGGCAAATCAAGGAAGCGCAAAAAGGGCATTAGCTGCAGCAGCGAACCGCGTGAAGAAGTCGCTGCAGGTCACGGTTGTATTGGATATATAGTCACTATAAGGTATGTAGGGTGGAGGTTTTGAGCTCGCGTTGGCCAGGCTCGCAGAGGTCCGCGCTCAGGCTCGAGCGAGCGATGCAGATGAAGGGGTGGCCACAACTCGCGGCCGACTAGAGGCGCGGGGGATGAAAGGGGATGGAGCGCCGAGAGTGAGATACTGCAGCAGCGGCAGCAGCTCGCGAGCTCGAAAGGAGCAGAGGGAGAGAGAGAGAGAGAGAGAGAGAGAGAGAGAGTGCACGACGGCCTCGGTCATAAAACAACGGTCGCAGTCTGCTTGTTACCCAGTCGCCGTAAACTCCGGGTATGAATCTGAATTATGGAATTATATGGCGCAGTAACTCATATCCTTGGCGCGTGTGGGGTGGGCCGCCGCCGCCTCCACCGCGAGAGAGAGAGAGAGAGACCCCCTTAAATCATGGGCTACATTCGTTTGCAGGCTGCAGGCTCATGTACAGGCTTTCTCGTCTCTCTCTCTCTCTCTCTCACTCTCTGCACACCCGTGTGTATGTGTGCGAAACGTCGCGAATCTCTCGGTATACATCTACCGTCCTTGTGTGTATGCATGTGTGTGTGTGCTCTACACCGGCATACAAATAACAAGATTGCCAGGGGAGCCTTGGTGAGTTTATGTGCCGGTGCAGTGCGCACTCGGTACTATGAGCGATCCCGGGGCCCACTACCGCTGCGCTGCGTAGAAGTGGCTGGTGTTATAGTCGGGACATTTCGGCGAAGAACTGGGAACCGGGACGCGTGTGGAGTGTCGCACCCCACCTCTCTCTCGAGGCTCTATATACATAAACTTACAGTCGGGATTCACTTTGCCGAGAGGTTGACTGTTGGGATATGCCTCGTCGTTTCCCAAGATTCACCGATTATCGGATCTTATGTAGATTATTCTCGTTTCGCTTCAACGGAAGATTAAGGTATAGGATATTCGATTTTCTTCTCGATACATCATTAGGTATACATAACGATTTTGATCGGTAGCTCTTTTGGAGGAAAAAAGCTCGCAAATTATACAATTTCCACCCGCTCGTGATCGACGAAGATAAATCAAAATTCGTAATTTCAAAATACTCGTTCAATTTAGCCTATATATGGCAGATTGATTTCATGCACCATTACATCCATATCGCAATATCATCACCATTTAATTAGCGTCGCCTATGGTGGTGGTGGCCCGGGCCTGCAGGACGTAAATCACCAAGACAGCAGCAACTTTCGATAAAAGTAGCGCAACATTATTTCAATGATAGATAATAACGGGATCGATAAGATAAACGCGAGTCTACGTACAATATATACTTGACGCGCGGACACTTTGAACCGCGGCAAAGGAACGACTGGCAAATAATCTCACGCTTTTTAAATATAAAGCTATTAAGCGGCGGCGGCCGCGGGGACAAAGCGGACACATTTTACACGGCTAGAAACAGCCCAGCAGCTCAGCCACAACGCAATTATTTCCGCGCGCGAGCACTGCTAAAGACATTGGGATATAGAGCTGGGCGAGTGCGCGCAACCCGCGGGACGAGTGGACAAGGCGCATAATACACAAGGAGGAATGTGCTGCTGCAGCAGGGCCGCAGGCGAAAGAAGAGCGCTGGCAGCGGCAGCGGCAGCGGACTCGCTTTGCCGCTATGTATGCCGGAGCTTGCGTTGACGTACCTCTCTCCGCGCGCTGCTGGACCTCATAAAAGCCAACTATCTCTCTCTCTCTCTCTCTCTGCCTCGGTCCGCGCGCGGCTACGCGTTAAGTCCATATACCGCGACGGCCTACACGTATAGCTTAGCTTTAGCTTACTCTCTGTGCAGTGTGTGTGTGTGTGTGTGTGTGTGTCGGACGCGCGTTGCGCCGGACGTTAATGGCCGGCCATAAAGATGTGCGAGCCGCGACCCCAAGAGAGGAGAGAGAGAGAGAGCTGAAGGCTGCGCGAGTACAGCGCGTTTCTGCCTACATAACCGAGCGCGCTGCTGCTGCTGCTGCTGCTGCTGCTGCTGCTGCCGATGATGCATGGTGCACCGAGAGAGACCCGAGGACTCGTATCCGCCGCTCCAGCCCCGAGAATATGCTCCGCGCTCTGGCTTTGATAGGCGAGTGATTCACGAGCCGACGGCCAATGATTGAAGCTCGCCGCGCGCGAACCCTTTTTCCCCTCGGCCTCCCCTCCTCCTTCTTCTTCTAGTCCGCGAGCTGAATAATTCTTTTTGTGACAGACGCACACACACACACAGAGAGAGGAAGAGAGAGAGAGAGAAACTTTTTACGGTGTGTGCGGTTTTGATGCGACTTTGCAAAACGCTTTGGCCGGTGTAATCAGCTGCGAGCTGGATGTATTTTTTTTTCTTTTTTTCTTTTTACTTTTTCAGAGTTTCGGTGAGGTGTCCGTTTCTGGACGATGCTATCAACATTTTGGGGAATTCGGTCCACCGACTCGCGTGCGGGACGAAATATATGAATTTTACAAAACTTTGAAAAACTCAGATTCTTCTTCTTCTTCTACTTTGAGGTAAGGTACAAAGTATTTTATAATAACAAAGTCTAATTAGGTATGCGGATGCGGGAAATTTATTTTTCATACTTCAGCATTTTCAGTAATGTAAGTTTATATAGAACCTGAAAACTTTTAAAATTTGCCCTATAATCTTGGGAAGTATTTTTTGAACTTTTCGAGTACTAAAAAAGTACTTTGGCTTCAAAACATTTTCAGGAATAACAAGACGAAGTTTAGAATATAAAATTAATAAAATTTTCATTTGTTAGAAGTTGCCGGTATAGTTATTCATCACCCGCATGTAGATTAGATGAAATTAATATGATCATTATTCATAGTTCGTGTAAAAACATTATAAAAATACATCTTTTATACCATTACTCATATAAATGTACAAGTTCTCTAGTTTCATACATTTAGAAATTTCATGCACCGTTATTTTTTGACAAGTATATATATGTAGTTAGAATTTTTAATTTTCTCAGGTCTATTCAGAATTACGCAATATGCACGGAAAAAAATCGCAAGCAGAGTTTCATTAACCTTCAAGCAAAATTTACCGAAAAGCTTGAGCTGAACTCATCAAGCAAGATGTGATTGACGGTTATAGAATATCTACAGAACTAGTTCGGTAGTTTTTGCTTGATCAATCGAGTAAAAGAAGTTAGGCATACTTTACCTAGCGAATCAAGAAATTATTGCGCGCGTGGATTTTCTGTCACTTGCCGCTGTAGTTGTTTACACCGTATGATATGTGCATAGCAACCGACAAGCGTATTTAATATACAGGGTGTACAAATTTGGAAAATATTGAATATAAAATTAGGACTTATAAATTAAATAACTTGAAAAGTTAATGTTTACATTTTAGTAAAAGAGAGTGTATTATACACACTCGCGATTGGAAGACGGCAAAGAAATCTTTGCTTGATTATTTAGGCACTTTGCATTTGACTGTTATTTCAGTATGTATTACTGAATATTTTCAGTAACATTTGCCCAATAACTTTAATACATTTTGCTTAATTCCTGCTTCAGTGTAATCTGCCGAGCTAAATTAAGTAATGTTTGCTTGCGATATTTTTCCGTGTGTATATGCGAAACGGCTTTTGACTCCATCAATTTCCTATTTATGTACCTGCTATATGCAAGAAACATCCAAAGTTAGCATCAATTATTGTTAAATTTATCGTAATTACCACTTGGAGCATAAATCAAACAAATAAATCAAACCCGCCTTTTTGCCTCATCTAATACGAGTCTCGAAATCGCAATATCGCTCCGTTCATAAATTATGAATTTGCAATTCTATATCGGGCGCGCACTGGCAATTGTTATGACAGGCCTTTAAAATCAATATAACCAACTCGCCGCTAATAAAGCAACACTCGTTTTTTTCTTTCTTTCTTTTTTTTTTATCGCCTTCGCCATCGCCGCCTTTTTCGTCTAATCTAATCACCTTCAATTACGTCACCTCCGCACGCGCATTTTCCAGCCCGCATGCACTGCAAAACCAATAACAATAATAACAATAATAATAACGGCTGCGAGCCGCTTGCCGCCGCCGAGATCTTTTATTCAATGTTAATAAACTTACTTTATTGCGGTAATCAATGAAATGGCTGCGTTGGAAATCATCATAAATCATATTGGTCGAAGCGCTAAAAGTCTAAAACCTTATGAAACTCCACCCACGCGGATTCGCGCTTGTATACACTGCATAGACCGCGTCGTGCGCACACAAAGCCAACCTGCACCTGCACGCACACACACACACACGCGCGCGCGCACACTGGGGGCTCTCTTGGGACATCGGTGCTGCAGCAGTGCGATTTAGCTGCGAGCTATCGTTTCAACATCTTGTCGAACCTCTTGATAATTCACGCTTAATAGAGTTGCCGCGGCGTGATTTCATCTACATAGCGCGGAAAACACCCACCCAACCGCAATCCTTTTATAAACTCTGCATAGCGGCGTTGAATTATTCGTTTCTCGCAATTCTATATATAATGTACTCGCGCGCCCACATCGCGGCGCTGATTGTTAATGTAGATAATATCACGCCCTTCTTGATTTGAATGCCTCGCGCGCTAAAACTAATAACTTTGGCTGCAGGTAACGGCGCCAGCTAACTTCGATGTTCGTACACTTAATCACATGTGCAATGATAAATTCTATAGTTTTACATCGGCTGCTGTTTATATCGTTTCGTAATAAAACGGTGTCTTTGTGTGTGATGAATCGAGGATTATTGATTGTTCGATTGTGATTGAATATCGCGTGTGTTTTGAGGAATGGAGAAAAGAGATTCGACGTATACGCATTAGACATCAAATTTGTAATTCCTTTTAAAACAGTGTACACCACGAATCAATAGAAACTATTACTTTATTCTGGTAACAAAATGATATAAAGGCATGATGAGATAGTGTATAAATCATTTGGAGTGACTTAACAAAAGAGAAATTAAAATTATTCTTTTATATCGTTCCGTTTTTTTTTTTACATTACATCAGATTCATGTCGATTGAGCCATCTAATAAACTATAAGCCTGCGCTATTAATCGAGATCGTATAATCTATTAATGCTGTAATTTATACTTATAATTCTCCTTTCGTTCTCTATATAAAGTTCATAAATAATAAAGCATTCCTATCTAGCTTTCTAAAGCCATAAAACTAGTATATATATTTATAGATTTCCCTTTTTTTTAACGAAAGACGTTTTCATTCGACACACAGTATCCAACAACTGTTTGATAAATGCTATTTAATCCGCTATAAACTATTTCTCAATACTTATTACCTACGGAGTCGTAAAAAAACCGTCCGGAAATAGACAATCTGTTAAGCAAACGAGATATTGATATTAGAGCAGCATATACGATCGCAATATAAGTCTGCGGTCGTAAATACACCTCCAGCTTCGTTAAGCGTTGCGGCCCCTGCATCAGGCGCGTGCTTTTCCTCAACAACACGACGACGCCCGGCTTGCATTAACAATGTAACAACTACTTTCGGCACCATAAAACTCGCGCCACCGCAGGCAGCCTCTACATGGCGTCACCCGCAGCACATACACGCACACACTCATCTACACCTTGTCCGCAGTGCATTATCCCAAAGAAAAAGAAACTCCGAGTTAAATCGGTCACACATACACCAGAAAGAGAGGGAGTGAGAGCGAGAGATAGAGATAGAGGCTAAAGGTCGTCGCATTTCCTCTGGCGCGCGCGGAACGTTAAAGATCCTCGCGGCCCGGTGACGTAAACCTGTCGCTCGTAAACATTCGCAGCGACGCGCGGCCCTGCAACAGCATGGGGTTGCCTATATATCCGTGCACGAGAGCGAGAAAGAGGAAGCCGTAAAGTAGGAAAGCCAGGCCGAGAGAGAGAATATAAGCCCCATGCCACGCAGCCGTCCTTTTCCGACTTTCTCTCTATCTCTCTCTCTCTCTCTCTCTCTCTCTTTCTCTCGGCGAAGAGGCTGTGGACGTCTTTTTATTATAGTATAGAGCCTCGTCTCTCTTTCTCGTTTCTCATCTTTTTTTTGTGGACGAATTAACAGATGCTTCGGAAAACTCTTTGACCAAATTACGTAATTGCGCGTCGCGAGTAATTGGATGCGAGGGGGGTCGGCATTTCAAATGAAATTAGTGTGCATTAATTGAAAAGAAATTGAGCTTTTATTTATTATCGGCATTAATATTTACTGAAACTGCTAATTGAAGGAGGCATCGGTAGTTTATATAAGTTTGTATGAATAGTATCTTACTGTAAAGTATATCACTTATCATGAATGCGTTATTAAACTTTGTGTTTCAAAACTCAATAATATAACGATTTAATAAGACTCTATGAATGTATTATATACTAAATTGTAGCCTATAGGTACTTATCATTATATATATTTAAAACGGTTGATCACTTAAATTGTAATTATTATTCAAATATCAATACACCATCCAAGAAATAATTAGTTCGAGTACCAATGTGCAGAAACAGCATTCCGCAGCTGACGCTATAATATAACATTTAACATCTCGCAATTAATAATCAATCCTATATCTGATATATAGACTACTGCACTGCAAACAAATCGCAAGGCATCCTACGCTCCGACAATTTACTTGGTCAAATTGCCACCACAAGACAGCGGCCAAAGAGCTGCACATATTATACCCTCGGCATGCATGAATAAAGCGAGGCGCGTAAGCTCTCGCTCGAATATATCCCTCCCTCGGTCTCGCACACGTACCCCCGGCCTTTTTCCCAGCAGCGACAAAACACCGCGGCGCGGCCGCATTAATTAAGACAGACGCGTTCAATTAAGCTCTCAGCGCGACACCGACGACGACAGTCAGCTCTCCTGCATCGCTGTTATATATACGTATACACACATGAACCGCCCGCCACGGACGAGATATTTAAAAGGTCCGCGTGTCTCGAGCTGTAACAGCCTGTCACGAAAGAAATATCTATGGAGAGCGGATGGGCCGGCGGTGGCGTTATACGGCTAATGCCTCGCGTATAAGCTCTCGTATATACACGCGGCAGCGTCAAATCTCCGATTTCCTTCGCTTCGAGAAAAAAAAGAGAGAGAGAGAGAGAGAGAGAGAGGCTGCTGCGTTGGTGTGCAGTCGGCGTGTGCGCGAGCGAGGTAGAGGAGAGCAGATTGATGTGTTTTCCCGCGCGGGAGGTTTTACGACTTAGGCGACGCGGGGCCCCGCATATATAGACACCGAAACTGTTTGGTATTTTAGTGCAGCTCTCGTACCAGCGGCAGCAGTTCGTAACGGGGCTGAAAAATAACTTTTTTTTATTACCGCGACGTGAACTTTTTTTTCATATAGGTATGTATGTTCCAATAGCTGCTGCGTGCAGTGTGTACCGTTTCAAATTTCTCTCGATGACGGTTAGAATTTTTTTTCTTTTCCTCTTTTGGCTGTGAGATGTGTTTTTTCGTTGGGATAAATTTGTCATTAATCGCCCTTATTGATACAGTTTGCTTTGTTTAATATTGAATTTTGTCATTATTAATCTTAAATGTAAACGATTGACTGAGTAAAAAAATTTTGAATATATTGTTCAAGATCTCTTATAGTATCGCTTATAACATAAATGAATAAGAATACTAAACAAGGAGTAAAATGTATATCTGTAGTGATACATTTGAATCTATATTTTTTAATAAACTTTATTTACCTTTTGTATTTTTTTTTCTGTAAAAATTTATCTATAGATACAAATAGCCAAAGAGCACCTTCGTCTCAATATACCAACAAAAATATTCTGCGCAATTTACTCAGCATACGTGACAGAAACCCCTCATTACTCGAGCAACCCCTTCATTAACGCTCCTCGTTTGAACATTCATGCACGCATTTACCTCGGCCACTGATGTCGCGAACGACAAGTAAAAAAGCGAGAGAAACACAAAATGAATTCAGCATCATGAGTCGTATACGGCTCGCGCAGCATTTGTCCTCCCTTAGTCATCCTCCTCGTCGTCGAAATCAATTAAACGTCGCAGCTCGTTGAGCGGACAAATTTTTCAAGCTCGAGGGAACGAGCATCGCAGCGTGGCGTGATGGCGTGGCGTGTCGGTGTACACGACGACGCCCGAGTACAAAAGAAAGAAAGAAAGAAGGAAAGCGGAGAAAATAAACAGTGACAAACAAGAGGAAGATTAAGAGAATGAAAGGAGGAAATGTCGGGAAGCGCGCGAGGGTAAGTGATAGGAGTGAGAGAGAGAGAGAGAGAGAG
>UELU01145030.1:0-25500 GCA_900490025.1 Megastigmus dorsalis
CACCTACAACCGCGCTACATGCGAATTAAGCGTATGCGTGCGAATCAAACTACTTATCCCCACCAAGCAACATCAAGGATGATCATCGAAGAGAGGGGGAAGCCGATCAAATCGCCGCCTCAGCTATAAAAGCGGCACATCACGCAGCAATCAGACAGACGAGCATCAGAACATGTAGAGGCAACAAGCGGAAATAAATATATTTTAAATATAATTAAAATCGCTTGTCTCTCGAGCTCTCCAAGCTATTCGTGGTGTAGGGGCCATTACGTCCCTTATACCGGGCAATAGCGAGGAGCCGTCTCACCTTGGTTTTCCCGGCGAAGGCCTTTCTGTCTCAATACGTGGCAGAAAGGAGGTAGTGCGGGAACGCCAAAACTCGTCTTATTTCGCCCCATTGCGTGGCGAAATATTCACGAGAAGATCCTACATTCCTTCCTTTCCTTCCTATCCCGAAATCAGAGCAAAGCGACGCAGTATCCCCATTAATTGGATACTGACTAGCTGCGCGAAGATTGCCCCCTCTCTTCTAGCGGGTATTTAACTATTAGGTAGCTGAGACGGCAGATCGCTCAATGCGTAGCATCTGATCTCTCTCGCAAGGCTCCTAAGGGATAGGGTGGGAATATTTGTTAGAGTCGCGATACAAATCGGGTCCGGAAACCCAGACAAGGAGATCTTTTACATCTCGCTTGTCTATAGAACAGTGGCGGCACTCTGTCACGTCACAAACCTCGGATGCATCGAACATCGCAATTGGAGGTGTCTTATCTCAAGAAGGACATCCCGTATCGTATTTTTCAAGAACTCTAAATTCAGCTGAACAAAATTATTCTGCAATTGAAAAAGAATTATTAGCCATAGTTGACGCACGTAAACATTTTTGACCGTACATATATGAAAAAAATTCATTATTGATATCGATCATAAGCCACTTACTTGGCTCTGGTCCCTGAAAACGCCTAATTCAAGATTAATTCGTTGGAGAATCAAATTAGAAGAATATGATTATGAGGTAAAATATAAAAAAGAATGTGAAAATAACGTAGCGGATCCCTTAAGTCGTGTTGAAATAAACATAGAAGAGGAAACTAAAGAAGATGATTTACTTTCAATGATACCCCAAGCACCAGATGAGGCTCCCCTCACCGCCGAAGAAATGGATCAAATGTTTGACAATGATGATCTGACGACTGTACACTCTGCCGAAGAGAACCCGGTATTGTCTTTACTCATATCGGATAAAAATATCCACGCGTTTAATTATAGCATTATAATTAAAGGAGGTAACGACTACCAGGTGAAAACGACAAAAGACAAACTTAAGGTGCAATATACTGTCTAAATCAACAAGCAAAACGCAGAAACACAAATAATTAATTTTTTTCAATGAAAATATAAAACCAGATAAACAATACGGTGTCTACTTTGTGACAGAAGAATTGGAAAAAATCGCTTACCGAATATTGAGAGAATATTTTAACGAAAAATTAAAATTAACCAAGACAAATACTTGTACACCTGTAATTAATAGAAACAACTTTATGAAAGAATTAGAGAAATATCATAACAGCAATCATAACGGAATTCAAGAAACGATAGCGCATTTTAAGAAAAAATTGTATATTCTCAATATGAATCGTATTATTCAAAATTATATAAATCAATGCGAAGTCTGTCTTGAACACGAATACGAAAGAAGACCGTACGAAACCGATGCCTACGGACCTATAATAGCTAATAGACCTCTGCAGCACATACACTTAGACGTCTTTCATTTCAATAAAGAAAAATTTCTAATAATCATAGACATATTCTCAAAATATGCTCAAGCTTATCATCTACCTGATGGAAATGCCACTACAGTAATAAATAAATTACGCCATTTTGCTTCACATCATAATTTCCCGGACAAGCTTACGACAGATAATGGAAGCGAATTTATTCAAAGAATTTTGCCGAATCCCCAAAATTGAATATCATCAAACTACCATAAATAGACATACCTCTAATGGGCCGATAGAAAGATTGCACTCTACTTTGAAGGAAAAATTGAGTATATTAACAGATCAAAATCGTAAAGGAATTGCGAAAAATCACATGACTTCTGCTATCTTAATATATAATCAGAGCATTCATTCAACTACAAATTTTACACCTTTTGACTTACTGTATGGACCTTATGAAGAATTACATAAGCATGTTATAGTTCGATGCCGATACAATCGAAAAATATAACGAAATCAGAAAAAAGGAAATTTTACCTTTCTTTAATAAACTATATCAAAAACAGAAAGAACAACAAAAACTTCCTGATAGCTCAGACAAAACGTTAGAAAACAAAGAATTATTTATTAAAACACATCAGCAACAATGCGATAAAACAGCGCCCCGTTATCAAAAATTGCTCGTCGAAAAGCAATTAGGTCCCTCATTAGACTGACATATACACGGACAACTACGCTGTTACAATTTGAGAAGTGCTAAGAAACTAAGAAAAACTTCTTAACTTTTCAGGAAGATGAAGACAGCTGTGACACTAGCTATCCTATTTTTGATCGTGAAAGGTAATGAAATTGATCAAAATGCAACTCATTATGACCATCGGCAAGGAACCGGAAGAATTATTGAAAATTTTAATTATATACATTTCAACGTCAATACTACCGCTCTAAAAGTCACCTATAACAATATTCTCACCAGTTATACGCTACTATCTTTCAGACATGAATTTAAGGAATCTACTTTATTAAAACAGGCTGCCGTTTTATGCAGCGAACTGCATCAAACCCTACAGCAAATAATACCATCTCATAACAGACCAAAAAAGGAACTAGGAAATGGCATAGGTACAGTAATAAAGTATATTTTTGGAAATCCAGACGCTAACGACTTAGATAGGATAAATAGCTACTTAAATTCACTTAAGTATCAACAGCATGAAGATATAAAAATTTTAAATAAATCGGTAAGCGCTATAAATATAATGAGTAAAAGCACAAACGACCATACTAAAGTAATTAATAAAAATCTAGAAAATATATCAAACATTCTTAGTAAACAAGATATAAAACTGCACTTATTTGAGACCGTCATTACCCTTATCGTAGAAGAACAGCATTTTTTGAGTTTACTGAACAAAATAAAAAGTTCATTTATTTTTTCAGACCAAACATTCGATTTAGAAATACTGACCTACGAACAGATATTAGATATGCGTGTACACTTGTCAAAAATTTATTCTCAAAAAGAACTAATATTCCATCATCATAACTTGTTCGATTTCCGCTTTGTTCAAGGAGCAATCGTATTTACCCAAAATTCCATTGTTTATACCCTCAAAATTCCAATTTTGAACCCTATCGAATTCTCTCTCTTTCAAAGACTTGCTACGATAAATTACAATAATCATACCGAAATCATGACCTCGCCTTCACAATTGATTGGAACATCGATCAAATTATTTTCTAATAAATGCCGACAGATATCTGAACGAAATTATTTATGTCAACAACTTACTACCGAAGAAAACTAGTCGTTCATTATTTCAACGACATCACCGCTGTTATTGGCTTATCTTTTATCCGACGACTTAACACTTATATCAAGAAATTACCTGATATCTGTTGAATGTAGCAATAATACAAGAACATTTCAAGGAGCACGTTTAATCAAGGGTAAATAAGTGCGAATTCAAGGACATAATTTGGACAAAAATCTTGGAGAATTGAAATCATCGAATTTAATTCTACCTCTAGTTATCAAAGATCATAAAATCAATTTTGAATCATTGAAAACCCAGACTTTATCTCCATTGCCTCCAGTGAATATGCCGTCACCACTAACTTTTGGAACCGAGTTTCATATATCCATAACAATTGTCTTTCTTTTATCAGTAACCATAATATCTGGGTTAACATGCTTGTTATACAAACAGAAAAAGAAAACAGAACGACCTAGTGAAACAATCAATGCCGAGGACGTCATCGAACTTAGGCCGGGAGGAGTTATGTGACTCAGCCTCCAAGCGTCTTTAGCCATCGGTAGCTCGACCACCTTATCACCTCAACGGAAATGCTACAGATAAAACATCGTGCAGCTGCATCTGTGGCCTAGACGACAAAGAAGATGACCAAGACAATAGCAGAAAGACAATAGAATATCAATACTATAAATATTACCCTCGTACCAGCGACGGGACACTCTCTGTCGGGCATCTAAGCTGTAAAGACGTGTCTGAATAAAAAAGTATTTGAATCTACTTACCTTAATTATTTGTTTGAGTGTTCTGAGTGTGTTCCATCACCCGCGATCGGCCTCTCTCACGACCACCAACTTAACTCCCGCTTACCGGCCTGGGAGGTTTGGCGCGAGACGCCCCATATATATATAGAAAATTTAATAATAAGTATTATTTACGTTCCTTCCGAACTTAGCATTAGAAATTTGGGGCTAGGTGTGGGGTTATCGCCAGTGAACGCTAAAGTCAGAATTCGCTGAAGGAAGACCATTCAGTGCAAGGTCCTATTATTTGAGAGGATGTCAAGAATCGCCGAATTCTGGTTGCTTATGGTCTTGGTCCTATTAAAATAAGTGAATTTTGCATTAGTATTATATATTATTTTGTCCCTTCTACCGTTGGTAAATTTTCGCAAAGGGCAAGGTAACTCGATTGAACTCGTGACTCCGACAATATATTGATGTTAAAAAAAATGATAGATTTAGATCCATAAAGGATAATTAAGGTTTTTGTCTCCCTTTTTTAAAATTTTATTTAACGTCAAAATACTTGACGTTAAATTTTTATTGAAATCATCAAAATATTTGATTGCATTATTGCATTAGCATGCGATAACAATTTCTTTAAAAATTATTTCGAAACGCAGCATCTTTTCGCGTTTTTCGCGAAATCGAAGAAAGAAATGACAAACAATAAAAATTCAATGCCAGAAAATGAACATTTCTGCAGCTCATATGACGTGACGGATAGTAGACTCATGGAGCCGACACATATGACGTTTAGGGCTGAATCTCCGTTAGGGGAGGTAAAGACAGAAACGGGCGAACCACACATTATAAACATTCGATCCGGAATAGACACAGTACCAGTGCCGCCATCCAGATGCCATTGGATAATCGTACCTCCGTCGCATACGGCTCCAAATAGGACAAGTACGGATGACTTATTGTTAGACATACTGGACTCGTTTCAAAATATGCAAAATTTAGGTACCGCTCGACCAACATATAGCGAGGCCTTCCAACAAAGACCTCCAGCTCCCGTATTTTATGAAACATCTTGTTTCGATAGATGACCTGCTATGATACCTGCATATTATTAAGCCCCCGCAAATGATGCATTAACCTTGAATCAACGACGATGTGGCCGAGCTCGTGTCGATATCCTGGGTCTTTTTGAATAACTATAGAAGAGTAAAGGAGACAAATGTAGCACAAAAATAAGGGCACAGATGACAGTGGAAAGCAAAATGGTCATTGATTTTAGAACTCTCAATGATATAACAATAGGCGATACATATCCATTGCCTATTGTTACTGACATTTTAGATCAGTTCAGCCAAGCGCAGTTTATATTGACGTCTGACCCTAAATCGGGATTACATCAAATTACCTATGGACCCAGAAGATACGCATAAAACAGCGTTTTCGACACCATATGGTCACTACCAATATCCACGTATGGCGATGGGATTTAAAATCGGCTCCGCATCATTTTAACGCATTATAGATCTAGTTCTAGCAGGACTTCAAGGGATACAGTTATTCGTGCTATATCTAGACGATATAATTACACAGGCCCACAAAAAAAGTGAACAGACCCAGAGACTAGACCTATCATTTCTTATGTATTTCGACGCGCTGAAACCGAATCCGAGCGCAGAATTGTTTCAGAACCCTTCATTTTTTTTTAAATCGAGAAAAACCACCCAGAAAATCAGAAAATCGATCCTTATGGGGGTTTACAGTAGGTAAAGGTTCGGTGAAAAAGCTTACAGTACCTGAAAATGACTACAAATGTTATTTTTTATGTACTTTGACGCGCTGAAGCCAAAACTGAAGTTTATTTTACTTGTACGCTCTTTAAATTTTGAAAATCTGATGGAAAACCTAGAAAAATCGCTGAAAATTGTGTAGCCTTCGATGTTGTAGCCTTTTTTTTCTAAAACACTAATGTTGTAAAATTTGAAAAACTAAAGGTGAGTTTTTGCTTTAAATGCCCTAACGCAGTGATATTCCGACTTCAGTTTGTTTTTTTTTTCGGGCGTAAAAAAATAAAGGTCTCTGGAGAGATTTTGGAACCTGAGTTAGATTAAATGCATTGAAATACACAAAAATCGTGTATAATACAATTGCAAAAAAAAGTATTGCTAGAATACTTCGCTCTTGCATGCAAAATTTACTGTTTTTAACAATTTTTTAGCATTTTTTACAATTTTTCACCATTTTTTCAAAATTTTAAGGGCGTTCGAGTAAAATAGACCATGAATTCGGTTTCAGCGCGTCAAAATACACAAAAAGCATGTATGATACACTCACAAAAAAATTCATTGCCTGATTAACCCAAGTCAGTGCGAAGCCTCACAATTTTCAGCGATTTTTCTAGGTTTTCCACCAGATTTTCAAAATTTAAAGAGCGTACAAGTAAAATAAACGTCAGTTTTGGCTTCAGCGGATCGATTTTCTGATTTTCTGGGTGGTTTTTCTCGATTTAAAAAAAATGAAGGGTCCCGAAGCAATTCTGCGCTCGGATTCCGATTCAGCGCGTCAAAATACATAAGAAATGATAGGTCTAGTCTCTGGGTCTGTTCACTTTTTTTTGTGGGCCTGTGTTATTTTTGAAAAAACATTGCAAGAATACGAAAAGAAATTTGATCGTCTGATGAAAGAACTGAAAAAAGCTAATCTCATCTTATAGCCTCAAAAATGCCATTTCGTACGAAAAGAAGCCACTTATTTAGGGCATATAGTAGGAAAAAGTCAACTGAAACCTTACCCTACGAAACTAGATATTCTAAAAAAATATGTAGTGCCAAAAAACCCCAAGAAAATTGAACGTTCTTAGGGTTAGCGGGATATTATGGGGAATATTGACTTATATTTTTTTTATATACGTTAAAAATAATATAAGTTAAACGACAGAAATTATAGAAGCAGGAAGATTAAAAATTCTGAACACAATAATTGACTTAAATAACAACAGCTTATTAGAAATATCGTCTTTGTACAGATCTCATGATCTCAGTTGTCCAGAATTTATATTAAATCTAAAAACTATTCAAAAATTAAAAAGAATGTTAAAAATCATTTTATAATTGGTGATTATAACATTAATATATTGAAATGGGATAATATAAGCGAAGGATTTTTAAATAATTTCATAGAATATGGATTCCTTGCGGGATTCACAAGCACTACTAGACCTTATGATATGAATAACGAAAGTGGAACGTGTATTGACAATATTTTTATTAAAACAAGTGAAAAAATTAGTGCGAAAACTTTTAAATTAAATATTCCAATGCCAGACCACTTTCCAGTTTTTGTTGATGTTATAAGATCACTAAAAAAAATAGATAAAGAAAAAAATGAGAAAAAAATGTATAATTACAAAAAACTAGCCAACATAGCAAGTAGAATCAATTGGTCGCAGTATGAGAAATATGATCCAAATGAAGCAATAAACTTAATAACACAAGAAATACAAAATTGTCTTAAAAAATCTGAAATCGTAATGACCAATAAAAGTAAATAAGTAAACATTTACCACGAAAAACTTGGATTACGAAAGCAATTATAAAATCATGTGAAAAAAAAGAATCATTATACAAACAGCTAAAATTAGATCTATTCAATGAAAATTTAAATAACAAATATAAAAATTACGTCAAAATATTGAAAAAAATATGGAAAATTCTAGGAACTTATGGGCAATAACTAACTCTAAGATAGATAAGAATAGATCTAATGACAATGGTAACAGTAATGTAAGTGACATCAAAACTTTTAGCAATGAAATAATCAGAGACAAAAAGAAAATTGCAGACATGATGAAATCTCACTATTTCATAAGGGGAAAAGAAATGAGTAAAAATATAAAAACTCCTTAAAACAAAGCAATAAACTTACCTCAAATGAATGCAAATTCAATCTTTCTAAAACCAACAAACAAAGCGGAAGTTTTGAAGATAATTGAGAATTTAAAAAAAAGAAATGGTGGTATTGATAAGATAAGTGCCAAATCTATTAAGGTAATATCTAGTCTAATAAGTGATGCGTTATCTAATATATTTAATAATTGCATAGATAAATCAATTTGGCCAGATGCACTAAAACTTGCTGAAGTGATTCCTATTTTTAAATCTGGTAGTAAACAAATAATCGAAAACGATATCTTTAATATCCAATATTGCCAAAATGTTGGAAAAAATCATTTACAGTAGAATATCAGATTTCATAACAAAAAATAAAATACTGAGTTCAAAACAATTTGGCTTTACCAAAAATAAAGGGACGAAAGACGTGCTAAATTATGTTACAAATAAAATGTATGAGAATTTAGACAAAAGTACTCCGATAGCGATAACTTTCATTGATTTAGCAAAAGCTGTTGACACTGCCAATCATAAAATACTGCTGGACAAGTTAGATCTTCATACGTTATAAGAGGAAAAGCTAATAACTTAATAAAAAACTATCTTAATGGTAGAAAACAAAAGATCAGAATAGGACAAGATAATAGCAATTTCAAAAACATAGACACGGGTGAACCACAAGGTACAATCTTGGGTCCTTTACTTTTTATACTGTACGTAAATGATCTACTGATAAGTATGCCTGAAAATATAGTATCATATGCGGATGATACCGCAATTTTTTCAATAGGTAAGGATTGGAAAAATGTAGAATCATCAATGAATAAATATATTGAAAAGGTGGCAATATGGTTTGCATTGAATAAATTAACACTAAATATTAAAAAAACTGAATATGTTGCCTTTGGAAATTACTGTGACAGTGTTCCAAAGAAATTAAACATAACTATAAATAAAGAAAAAATAAAAAGAGTAGATAATGTAACAGGGTTCTTCCGGGGATAACTTAGCATCCAGTTACTTACCCCGGGACATACCGAGTACGTCCAACGGCAACTCCAACTACGAGTTGCCGCGGCCTGCTACAACGTGAGATTTCCGTGCTCTCACTTTTCTCGTTCTCGGTGTGCTCGTGTGCGTGTGGATACCTACACACGCACTGCCGGCTCTCTTTGCCGGGCTCGGCCGCTCAGCTTCTGACTTCCAGCTGATTGCTGCAAGTACCGCGGAGAGTGGCGGTAATCGGGGCTCGGACATGGTTAACAAGTACAGCAAAGGAAATACAAGATGGGTTGAACGATACTAAGATGTTTATTCGTCTGACAAAATAACTATATTGACAATGTAAGAGAATCGCGATATGTTAGTGTGTGCGCGTTGGCCGTTGCCTTCGAACGCGCACACTTCAATTCGAATTTGACTCGAAGGAATTCGCAACGTCGAACGGATCGCACGTTCGAATATTTAACTCGCCGAATATAATATTTCGATGAATATTATATTCAGCCCAGCGCATGTATAGCTCGGCTATACTCGGAGATGTGCTTCAACTCCGACGTAAACACACCGGCGTGTGTTTACTCGCGCGACCTATCAAGTTCACGCAGCGCTGTGCCGGCGCACAGTAACTGCTCTCGAAACCGTGCGAGTATGAGAGAGAGAGAGAGAGAGAGAGAGAAAGACGATACGAATAAGCGTTCGGAATTCGTATCAGAACGCCCGTACAATTCTAATTTAATTATCGCGCGCGTAATATGCAAGTACTTACGCGCCATATCTCTCTCTCGCTCGCTCTCATGCTTCCCTCCCTCGCGCGTGGCAATAAAACTAATTAGTCGCGCTCGTGCTGTCGTTGCTCGCGAAGACGCGAATTATTCTAACCCCGAATAATTACGCGTCACACCCTCCCCCCAGACGTTGATAAGCTACGACTTACAGACTTCTGCGTTGCTCGCGAGCCGACTGGTCAGGTATGAGGAACGCAGAAATAAATCAGAGTACTCAGTTGTGTGTATAAAGAAAAGTAAACTAATTATATTCAAGAATAGACAGGTGAAAGGGAAACGAAGCATATAATGAGAAGAACGGAAGGAAGTAGATACAAAATGAGAAGGTAATATGGTAGGAAGAAACAAAAAAAAACTGAGCGAAACTATTCGTCATCGAACGGGGCGGCTCCTGCCGCCTCTACTCCCTGAGACACTGGTAGTGAGTAGCCAGACGCGGGCACTTACGGGTGTTTCTCACCCCGGGTAGTCCGCACACATAGCAGAAGAAGCGCTCGGGGCTTTCCTCCCAGACCTCGCGCTTCTTCTGGATCTTACTCTCCCGCAGCTCCTCGAATAACGCCTTGCTCCTTAGCGTTTCGAGTCATCGCTGCTCCGCCTCCTCCTGCCGGCGTCGGATCTCCTCTTGGCGACACTGGACCTCCTCGCGCTCCTTCCTGCGGTACAATTCGTTCGCGACTCCTCCTCGCTTCCCGAACGCCCTGATTCCTGCGTGGGCGAGCTCCAGCCTGCCCACGATGGCGTCGAATTGAGCGGTGGCGGCCTGAAGCTCCTGCTCCAGTGACCGCCACTCTTTTTCTATCGTCGGCCCTCCGCCGATCGCTCCTTCCTCCTCGCCCGGTGCAGGGACCGGTACCGAACGGGGGGCTCCTTCCCCTCGGCTGTGGCCGTCGGTGGCGTCTCCTCGACGTCTCCTGTGGGCTCCAGCCCGATGCAGGCGGCCACCTTCGGGCGCCGTAACAGCCTCTTCGGGAGGAACGGCCTCGAGTCTCCCTCGTCCGCAGCCGCGGGGAGGCCTTCCGCGTTCGTGCCCACGAACGGGAGGTCTCTCCTCCTGTACTCCAGGACTTACACAGGGGAGGGCGTCCGTGCCGCTCCCCTCGAGTGGGATGGCGAGGAGCTCCGGCTCGTCGACCGTCTTGGTCGTGGAGGAGAGGGTCTCCGGACCACTCTCCTCCTCCTCTTCTTCGTTAGTGGAGGGGAGGGCCTCCTTCCTGTCCTCCTCCTCTTCTTGGTTGGCGGAGGGGAGAGCCTCTCGGCTGCTCTCCTCTTCTTCTCGGCGCTCCTCTTCCTTGGGGCTGGGAGTGCGGCTCTCCCTCTGCCGCATCCCCCTGGAGTAGTGGAGGAAGTGCTCCGCTTCCTCCTCCATCCCCAGCTCTAGGAGTTGGGCGACGATCGCCCACGTCTTCTCCTGATCCATCGCTGTTTAACTATAGGGAAGGGACAGACAAACGCAAGGAAAGGAGGATTAATCTCGGCTCGCAGCTCGGCTTTGCGCACGCGTCATTCTCGAACGAAACGCTGTTCGCGGTTCTATGGTTACCCCTTTTAATGAACCGGGCGGCCGCCCCGGTTTGCGCTTTTCCATTACATGATTAGTTACGGGGAGCTTTCCCGGATCACCCTGTCGCTGTACTACGTACGCCGCTTTGCGGGGACGACCCCGTTTTCTACTGCCCTGAGCTGCAGGCTGAGCGCTCTCAGCCTGTGACGTTTGCCCACCGGCAACGTCCTGAGCTAAGTTAACATCAGCGCTTAATGATGGAGTCGTGGGTATCGTCACACGACTCCCGCCTTCCGCCGGAGGTTGGGCGTCAACTAAGATGTCGTCGTCTTCTTCCGGAACTGTATCATCTGAGACGTAATGTTTCATTTGTTCTGCGTGGACAGGTGTAACCGCACGTCCTTCTTGGTCACGTAATTCGTACCTGTTCCTGCCAAGCACGGCCGTAACCTCGTACGGCCCTGCGAATTTCGGAGCTAGCTTTCCTGCTACTCCTTTCGCTGCATTGGAGAGAAATTTGTTTCTCTTCCAAACCTTTTTGCCGACTTTATATTGGATGTCTCGACGGCCTGCATTATAGTAACGTGTCTGTCGATCTCGTTCTCTATCTGAACTATCAGCTGCTACTGACAGCATTTCAGATAATTTCTTTATGCGCTCGATCCAACTGTCGAGCGTTTCTTCCTCGCGTTGATCCTGTGAGGCATTCACTTGCCGGCGAAATGTTGACATCGGAGGTTTCTGTTGCCTGTCATAGATTAAGAATGCTGGACTCATTCCTGTTGCTCTACTCTTTGAATTGTTAAATGCAAAGACGATATCTTCAAGATGTTCGTCCCAATGATCATGCTCATCTTGGATAAAAGCAATGATCATCTGCTTCATCGTGCGGTAAACCCGTTTAACGGGGTTAGCCTGCGGATGGTAAGGTGGAATCGTCTCGTGACGAATCCCCCTTTCTGTCAAGAAACCGTCGATCAGTCGGTTCTTGAACTCTGTCCCGTTATCGGAGAGGAATACCTCGGGTGTTCCAAACTGGAGACAAATGCATCTTATAAACTCTGAGAGTAACGCTTTACCCGTGGCGCGGCAGAGTGGTATCACTTCCACCCATCTCGTGAATAGGTCTTGGAATACCAAGATGTATTCAAATCCTTTCTTCGTCTTTGGAAGCGGACCCATGCTGTCACCTGCGACATATTGCCATGGCCGTTCCATTATACGACGGCCCATTAGTCCTGCAGGTGCACTCTGTTCCACCTTGCATTGCTGGCAGACTTGACATTGCCGTATGTATTTGGCAACGCACACATCCATGCGTGGCCAATAATACTGCTGTGCTATCCTTGCAAGTGTCTTCTCGCGTCCTAAGTACCCAGCTGTCCAGCTGTCGTGGCACTCATGCAGTATATCCTTCTGCTTTTCTTACGGGACGACGAGCTTCCAAGCGTCGTCGTCCTCGCCCAAAATTCCTTCAACTAGCGGATCGGGGTTGTGAGAATATAATCTCCCTCCGATCAGCTTGAATTTTGGGTTTTTGCGAGGGTCCTCCGTAACTTTCTTAATCTGTTGGAGGTACCACTCGTCTGTCGTTCCATCTGCCCAAGAGACACCGGCTACGGCTGTCTCCTCGCTATCCACTTCATATATGCGAGATAGCGCATCTGGGACGTGATTGAGCGCTCCCTTTCGGTGCTCAATCTCGAAGTTGTGGCCTTGGAGTTCCAATGACCATCTCGCTAAGCGTCCTGTTGGACCGTTCAGGCTACGGAGCCAACGTAGACTGCTGTGATCGGTTATCACTTTAAATTTATAACCTTCTATGTATGGACGAAACTTTTTGATCGCCCATACAACTGCTAAGCATTCTCTCTCCGTTACGCTGTAATTCCTTTCAGGTGGAGAGAGAACTCTGCTTGCAAATTCGAGGATGCGTTCTTCATTCTCGATGAACTGAAGTAACACTGCTCCGATTCCACTGTCACTTGCATCTGTTTGTATTACGAACTCCTGTTCAAAGTCAGGCGTTTGTAGCACTGGAGCAGAGGCTATGAGCGCCTTTACCTGCTCAAATGCAAACTGGTGCTGATCCGTCCACTCATACTTGCGATCTTTCTTCATGAGTTAAGTGGGTGGATCTGCGATTGCGGTGAGATTACCTAAAATTCTCCTGTACCACGATGCCATGCCTAAGAATCTCCTTAACTGTCTTAGATTCTTAGGCGCTGGGTATTCAATAACCGGTCTGATCTTTTCTGGGTCGGGGCAAAAAACTTCTTGGTTGAGCACGACCCCCAGATATTTCACTTCACTTTGGCAGAGTGACTTTTCTGTCTGTTGATCGTTAGGCCGGCCTGTTTCATTCGACCTAACACCGTTTTGAGCTGTTCGAGATGCTCCTCGAACGTCTCTGACATGATAATGACGTCGTCCAGGTATGCGAATGCAAATCCATCGCATTCCGGTGTGGCGACCATGTCGATCAGACGCTGGAAAGTCACTTCAGCGTCTTGCAATCCAAACGGCATCCTCGTGTACTGGAAATGTCCCATACCAGGTACCGAGAATGCTGTCATTGGTTTAGATTCTTCATCTAAAAGTACTTGATGGTAAGCATTACTCACGTCCAGTGTGGTAATGTACCTCGCCTTCTTTATCTTCCGAAAAGCGGCATCCATCCTTCTCGATGGATAGCCATCTGTGGATTTCATCTGTGCATTGACCTTTCTGAAGTCAATGCACATGCGATATACTCCACCGGATTTCTTAACCATGACTACCGGACTTGACCACGGGCTGGTTGATGGTTCGATGACACCTGCGTCAAGGAGCTTTCTCACTTGCGCGTGCATCTCTGCCTCGATCACCGGGGAGTACGGGTAATACCATTGTTTGATGTGGCGAGCATCTCCAACATCAATTTTGTGGTTTACCCACGACGTGCACCCCAAAGTGCTCGGTTCGTCTCCTATTTCACTGCACACAAGTTCTTCTACTTGTGCGCGTTGTTCTGCGGTCACGTTGTGAAGACCAACAAAACAAACGGGAGAAATGCCGCTCTCAGTTACGGCAGTTAACTGAAGCTCGATTTTGACATTAGCATCTGCTAATGTCAATTCGTTTGTACGCGGATCGTGTACTGAGCCGCATTCTCTCATGAAACTCGTGCCCAAGTAACACTCCGCGTCGAGTGCGGGGAGGATCGATACCTTGATCTCCCTCGTCCCTCCACCGACTGTGAATGACAAGTTCATACAGCCAACGATAGCGCTGCTGCTGCCATCTGCGAGTTTCGCACCTGCGTACTCGCTTGTCGTCAATTTCCGATTGCATGCGCTCGCGAGCTGCAATCCAATCGGGCCCATAACTGTGATGGATGCGCCTGTATCGTACAGAGCGCGGAAGTGGAAACCACCCACTTCCACCTGTAGCCACCATCTGGCTTCCAGATTCGTTTCCATCTGTTGACCAGAGTTTTCTTTTCCTCCTGGTGAATTTATCGATGTTGCATCTAATGCAATTTCTTTGAAATTAGTGCTCTCTGGGAGAGTAGCGACCTCATCTACTCTCCCTTCTGTCCGTTTCCTGAACAGACTGGGCATTTCTGTCTCGTTACGTTTTTCTTGCCACAGCCATAAAACCTGAATGGTTCTCTTCTCTAACCATTTCCTTGACCATTTCTGCCGTTTTATCCATTTTGGCCGTTTGGCCCTCTATATTGGCTGTGCTGGTTGTTTCCATTGCATTGACCCCTTTGTGGGCTTCTTCCTTTTGCTTGTGGGGAGGGTGGCCTTCCTCTTCCACTTTGTTTCGGTTTCTGCGCCTCGCGAACCGCTTTGGCGATTATTTTATTCAAATGGTTCGTGAGTGCTTTCACCATGACTTGTAAAGTGCTGCTCGTCAGCAATTCTTGCTTCTTCTCCGGTTTTGGCTGTGGTAGCTCTGTTGCTGCCACTTTGACGTTTGGAATAACCTTTGCCGCTTTGTCTCCTTTCGGCTTGAAAGCTGCTCCTGGCATAACTGCCTTGCTTGGAGAGAGTGGTGTTCTATCACCTTTCTCTCTCTCCAGAACATATTCAGCCTCTACGCACCGATCCATCAGATCGTCGATGGTCTCGCATTCATCTCTGCGGACCAATCGTTTGAGAGGAGGTAGTAAGTTTAGATATATTTTATCTATCTCCTCTCTTCTTGATATCCTCGGTCGAATTTCTTGTAACATGCACTCCATGCATGTTACGTATCGACTGCTCGTTTCTTCTTCATGCTGGAAACGGCTCCTGATGTCGTCTCTCAATCGTTCTTGTTTATTCTGTGTATAACTGAATCTTTGTCGTATGGCGTGGCAAAACTCCGTCCACGTACGCCAGTCTTCTTTGTGGCTGCTATACCACATTCCGACAATTTCTGTTAATACGCACGGAAGGGATGCCAGCATATCTCCTTCCGTGAATCTTGCCACGCGTGCGTTCTCGTCGAATCTTCTTAAGAAAGGTTCGACATCCTCGCCTTGTGTCGCTGTGAACTTTAGGTTCCATCGACCAGCTATATATGGCTTGGATCGGCGTGGTCTCCAATACGTCTGTCATATCTAGACTGTGACGTGGCGCTCCGATGAGCGCCCTCGATTGGTGTTTCCTCTGTCCTTAGCTGCCTGCTTTGAGAGAGAGGTTCCTCCTGTAGCTGTATGGATTCTTCTCTCATGCTACTATTTTGAGGATATGCGAGAGTGAACGTATCTCTGAAATTCACTCTCGTTCGTTCAGTCTCACGATTTAGTGGTGTCTCTGAGGGCATTCCCCTTTCTTCGATTGATGTGCCTCCTTCGGTGCATGTGTCGAGTCTCGTGCTCGACATTTAGCCTCTTGTTGGTCTCGTTATTTGTGATGTCTGCCTTATCATCGTCTGCGTCAGACTCGCGTGTCTCTCGTCAGAGACCCTTGCAATCTCGTGGATTGTCGCAAACAATGCTGCGATGTCCTTTTGCAATTGTACGATCGTGGGGGGCTCTTGTATATCCTCCCCTCCATATTCTTCTTGATTGTGCAGGTCCTTTGCCTGCACTTAATGCTCATCTCCTGAGTCAGTATCCTTCTCACTGACTCTGCCTTCATGATCTGTTCCTATGATCGTGCTCTTCTGATATATTGAGAGGGGGTGCAGCTGTCCCTTCTCATATTCTTCGTCCTGGATCGTTGTGGCGCTGACTTCGTAGCAAGTTTCCTCAATATACGATTTCCTTATCGTTTCTCTTTTGATGCACGCTTCGTCTACATTTGAAGTGTCATCCATCTCAAAATCGGCTGCAGTGTAATTTCCCTGCAGCCAATTACATGCTCGTTGGAGCGCGACAAATCAAGAACCATCTGTTCTCATACCTAGAGACTTGAGTGTTTCACTCAGTTCTTCCGGCGACAGTGACATCATCTAGTTCTGGACGTCTTCTTCTGAGAGTGTCTTCTCTCTATGGTCCGTCATCTTCACCTGATTGTCACAGGTCTACCCCCTGTCCCAAATCGCAAAAAAGAGGCGTACCTATCGGCTGTCTACGCTGCTAATTTAAATGTGTAGTGTGTGAGAGACCGTTCTTAAGACACGCTTCGGAGTCTTACGGCTGCCTACCGTTTGTAGTACAGCCGCGCACTCAATTCGTAGAACTCCCGTGTGAGTTTTACTTTCTTTTACAATATAAAAATTGTCCAATTCTCCTCGAGAATTGGATCTGTAATTTTTAATTAAAAAGAAAAATGCTAACAAAAAAAAACAATCTTGAGGATATTCCGCCTAGAATTTCCTCTGCGTGTCTTAACGGGGTTAGTAAATACGATTTATAATTTTGTAAAAATGTATCCTACGTTATCAGCCGTAGGTCCCCTAACTGAAAAAGTGTATATTTTTCTCAAACAACCGATTTTGACGAGAACTCCTCGGCAAATGAACATTTGTTGTAAAAAAAAAAAAATTTTGATAAACAGCAAAAAAAAAATAATATCCGCGAAAAATAATTTTGGCGCAAAAATTTTATCCCCGAAAAAAAATTTTGAAAAAATAATTTTTGCCAAAGAAAACTATCCCAAAAAAAACATTTTGGAAAAATAATTTTGGTCCAAAAAAAATTAATGTCAAAAACAATTTTAACAAAAAAAAATTATTTTGACCAAGACTCGGCAAAAAAAAATAATACACTTTTTCAGTGTAATGCCTTTAATCCTTACGGAGCACGCGCCGCAATCCGCAGCTCTCTCTCTCACCTATCTCTGTTGGGGGAAAATTCGGTTTCCCCTCCCCCTCGCTGCACCTCACTATTTTTCGCGCGCTTGCTAAATTAAAATTTCTCAATTTTTAATAATTCTCGCGCCGCGTGTCTTCGCCCATGCACACACGTATAGGGTTTTTCCGGGGGTAACTTAGCAGCCAGTTACTTACCCCTGGACATACCGAGTACGTCCGACGGCAACTCCAACTACGAGTTGCCGCGGCCTGGTACAACGTGAGAGCTCCGTGCTCTCACTTTTCTCGTTCTCGGTGTGCTCGTGTGTGTGTGGATACCTACACACGCACTGCCGGCTCTCTTTGCCGGGCTCGGCCGCTCAGCTTCTGACTTGCAGCAATCAGCTGCAAGTCCCGCGGAGAGTAGCGGTAATCGGGGCTCGGACACGGTTAACAAGCACAGCAAAGGAAATACAAAATGGGTTGAACGATACTAAGACGTTTATTCGTCTGACAAAATAACTATATTCACAGTTCAAGAGAATCGCGATATGTTAGTGTGTGCGCGTCGGCCGTTGCCTTCGAACGCGCACACTTCAATTCGAATTTGATTCGAAGGAATTCGCAACGTCGAACGGATCGCACGTTCGAATATTTAACTCGCCGAATATAATATTCCGATGAATATTATATTCAGCCCAGCGCATGTATAGCTCGATTATACTCGGAAATGTGCTTCAACTCCGACGTAAACACACCGGCGTGTGTTTACTCGCGCGACTTATCAAGTTCACGCAGCGTTGTGCCGGCATACAGCAACCGCTCTCGCAACCGTGCGAGTATGAGAGGGAGAGAGAAAGACGATACGAATAAGCATTCGGAATTTGCATCCGAACGCCCGTACAATTCTAATTTAATTATCGCGCGCGTAATATGCAAGTACTTACTCGGGGTAAGGAGTATCTCTACGTGAAGCTCCTTACTCCTATATTCCTCTCGTGAGTGGCCGGCCGGCCCACTCACCACGCAACTATCCTCAACGACGAGGAGGGTGACTCGTCCCTCTGTCCGCCGCTGGTGGCAAGATGCTTGGGGGGAATATTCCTCCCCAAACTCGCTGAGCTATTCGCTCGCGCACTTCGGTGCACTTTACACCACCACACTAAACAATAATCGCCACAACACGCTCGCACCGAAACTCCTTCCTCCCGATTCTCTACTCCGTCCGAAAATCTGGGGTCAATCGATCGGCGCACGTCCGTTGCCGTTCGTAGCTGTGGTCTCTCTCCCGAACTTTTTCGGGGATGGTGCGATCTTGCCAATCGCATCATATCTCTCTCTCGCTCGCTCTCATGGTTGGGTATGGGAGCACCACCGGTAGGTGCTTCCCTCCCTCGCGCGCGGCAATAAAACTAATTAGTCGCGCTCGTGCTGTCGTTGCTCGCGAAGACGCGAATTATTCTGACCCCGAATAATTACGCGTCACAATAAATATAAATATTTAGAGATCATTTTTTATTTTAACCTCAGATGGAATGCATATTGGGCATACCATAGAATAGAACAAGATATCTACTTTTCGTTTTCCATAAATTATCGAAATTTATGACAATAGATACACTAATAATGATCTACTATGCATTTTTTCATAAAAATATAAGTTATGTCAATACCGCGTGGGGAGGTGCATATAAAAGCATTTTGCAACTACTACAAATTATTCAAAATAGAATACTTAAAATAATAAATAAAAACTCTTTTCCACAAAAGAAACCATTGAATCTTACACAACTGTTGGCACTCGAAAGTCTCAAGTATAATTATAATGATTTAAAGGATATATACATAAACTCGAACAGCACTACGAGACAACTTTATACAGCTTCCAATTAACATACAAAACTGTAAGTAATAAAAATAACAAAATTAAAGCAATAAAAATATTTAATATGTTGCCAAATGAACTTAAAGAACTAGATATAGCTAAGAAAGCTTCTCATAAAAAATTAAAAGAATGGATTAGGGAAAATATGTATATGTAATAGGTAATAAAACAAATAGAATGATCTCAAAGATATAGATTATAAAATGGGTAAAGTTAAATAAAATGGGTTTTATATTTCCATAATAAATATTAAGTCAAGACTTACTCCTGTTAGAGTTAACAGATGATTTAAGTTTATAAAACTAAACTGAAATTATACCGAATTTATTAAAATAAGTATTATTGTATTAAAAAAATTTTATGTACTGTTATGTTTATGTTACATTGAACAAATGTTTATATTAGTTTTAAGGTAGTTTTAAGATGAACAAGCATGGTTGAGAGGGTCTGGCCATGTTTGGCTCATTTCACTAAACTGGCGAACTGGAAACTCGTTTGCCTCTGTCGGATTACTTTGTGATTTGTATTACTCTGTAATGCAATGTACTGTTACTCTGGAATAAATAAATAAATAAATAATTAAATAAATTTATAGAAGGCATTGCAAATAAATATCTCCCACTGACAAAATTGCTATGGAAAAATCAAGAGTTTGAATGGGGAAACAAACAGCAGCGCGCATATAAAATTTTACGCGACGAGCTTTGGGCCGAGCCAGTCTAGCCAACCCCTAATTTTATCGAACCATTTATAGTTTCGACAGATGCTTCAGACTATGCACTGGGCGCAATATTAAGTCAAAGCACTTTGGAGAAAGATACACCACGCCGAATCCCGAGAGTACTTGAGCGGAACTACACAAATTCGTGGACAAAAAAGAACCAAATGACGCAAAATTATTAGACTTCACCTTTTTAAGATTTACGTCATTCTGCGTAAACAAAAACCAGAGAGTCAAGCAAATTCTGCAGATGACTCAAAAATTGACAAGAAAGCACGACTAGATAACGACACAGAGAGCTCACATGGAGCTGATGAAGCAGAAATAGCAAAACAAGATCAAAAGGTAAATAAACCATGCAGACTATAAAAAACGAATTACTGAAGTGGAAAAATTAAAAAATACCTCGTCATCATTGGACTTGAGCTTCGACATGTTTTGTCAGCGAACAGGCCCACAAGCCACCAATACGCCAATTGCAGACGTCAGCAGAAAAGCGTCTAAAAGTAACGAAACTTCTATTAGCACCATGATTTCTCATATATTTTGACTAGTCCCCCCGTTGCGGCTTCCCCCGCGCTATAAGGCATAGATGTAATATAATAATTGTTTAAAAATGTTATTTTTTTTTTTTTAATGATAGATCTATAAAATTTCTGATTATATGACATTCTTTGTTACGTTATTATTTTCTGGTATTAGATTAAACTGATTTTTAGAGTTACCAGTCCTTGAGAGACCCACATATAATTGACCATGGGAAAAACAATTTGATCGTAAATCAATTCCTACGTATTTAAACGTTTGACCCTGTGACTTGTTAATTGTAATAGTGAAAGAAGGTTTGATAGGAAATTGTAGTCTTTCGAATTGGAAGGGTAAGTCAGTAGGGATCGTAGGGATGCGAGAAATTAGTGCTGTTTCACCCTTGCAGTGCCTGTGAGAATAGTAGTTTTTATAATATTATTTCGCATAATTTTATTTTTTATCAGCAGACATTCTAACACCCGACATTGCCTTAGCGGACAAATCACACATAGGCGTTCGTGGCCGATTTTAGTCGCCTCAGGAACTAAAGTTATTCTTATTATTCCGTCACGAACAACGGAAAACTAGTCTCCTCAAGTGAGTCTCGCGTTTTTCTACCACACGCGGGAAAACTAGATAGAGGTATATAGAGGAATATAAAAGTAGAGGTAGGCGTATACGCTGGTAATAGCGAGAGCGTATTAACGTTCTCGCGAAGGAATAAACAGCCCCATTACAATACGTACATATATACACACACAAAATAGTTCTCCCGAATTAAAGAGCAGAGCCGTACGAGACAAATAAATGATAGCATTATTATCAACAAAAAAAAAAAAAAAAAAAGCTCATTGCTCATTTCTATTCTTAAAATATTTAAACAAAAAATACAAACAAGCAATCATACAAATCAGATAAGAAACTTTTTTTAATGTTAAATACATATGTTCTGACAGTTGACTGCACTACATGGGGAAATATTCTCTGTACATAACATGCAGTCTATGAAAAAAAAAAGAGTATAAAACGCAACTTGCAATACACAATTACCGAGCATATTTGTTCAAATGAAATAAGAACATTGCTTATCCCTCTTTATCAAAAATGAAAGGGGAAAATGAAAACATAAGATTATAGGAAAAACGGATTTTTTTAAGCACGGTAATGAACAAGAATATGACTGATAAAGTAAGAAGGCAATGTCTCCTTAGGGGGCCCTCATCTACCGTTGTTCAATATACGTTAGCACTAAACTTTTAAAGGTAACAAACGATGGCACCGGAATCATTCAGAACGCTACTCAAGCACACAGATTTTCAAATGAGATAAAGAGTAGATAATTTCATAAAGAAAACAATAATAATTAATCTTTCAAATGCATATTCTTCCCCAAGTATACTTAGCGAGTCTCTTTCGCTACTAAACAATTTGGACATATCATTAAACCAACTCATCGGTCCGACGGCCAGCGCAGAGGTATGCGTCCAGCATACGGATATATTCATCCCATAAAATTATATTAGTTTTTTTTTTTTTTTTTTTTTTTGGAAAACCAAAGACAAGCAACATAAAGTCTTTTTTAAAGAAGAAAAAAACAGACACATACAAATTGTACAAGGTGAGCTATTTTAATCTATTCACTCAAATATCTCCAAAGGTAAGCTCTGTACAAAAGAATTGTTTTGAAAAAAGTTGTTCAGGACAATGAGGGGCATCTTTTTGCATTATTGATTTTGACGATGACGTCAATTTTCAAGGTCATTTGCAGGTCAAAGTGATTTTATTTTTTCAATGGAAAGTCCTATTTTTGATAATATTTTTTAATTTCTTAGAATGACCCTGAAAAGTTTAAAGGAAGTTCAAATATTGAAAAATCCTCCAGAGATGTAGTCTTTCAACTTTAGAAGAGTTATCAGCAAATATAACGTCGGGCGCGCCTTCAGGGAAAATTTTGAACTTTATCACATGGTAAGTAAGTTACCATATGCGTTTTTGAGTAAGATCACTAATCAATATCGACGAAACGCACCCATGGTAAAACAAGACACTTTTTTCCCCTAAATCATATCTAACCATACTTGTACCTGAGTATGCGTTCGAGTTTATACTATACCATTAATGCGGCGAATATTTATACTGCCCCAATTTATATTTTCATCGTACATGCCTCGAGAATATCAGTAATTTTGTGATACTTAAGGAAGGTTATATGGTTAAGCGTTCACATATTTGTAAGAGGGTTTCTCCCGGTAATTCCCCGTACTTTTCTGTAAATCTGTACGCAGCGTTAGGAATTTAAATATTTAAGGACTTACACCATTCTTATTTTTACGACAAGCATTTTCCCTCTTTTATATTTTTTTTTTAAATATATTTTCTACTTTCACTTTAGTGGTCCGTAATCTTAAGTAAACAGAAACCCAGCAGACAACGATCCCCTTGTAAAGCAATAAAAAATAAACAGATGCCCAGTCGCGTATCGGGGCGAAGTGACGAGTGGCGGCAAACACATGGAAGAGATTACCGAGAAGGGCCATTCAATATCTACAAAAAACAGATTTCAAGATCACCCAAGCCGGGCCCCGCACGTGCAAACCATAAACACAAAAAGGACGCATAAGGAAATTTTCCATGCTTTTCCATGAAAAATTGTACGCCCCTCTATCCTCTTCCATTTATTTTATACTAAATTGAACTTTTCGACTACCATTAAGCATCAAAATATGCCACGGAAATTAAATAATAAGATTTTGCCGAATAACCATTTTTAGTTATTTTAAGCAATATAATAACCGATACTCTTTTCTATTGTTGGAAATAATTTTGACGTATTACATTTAAGTTAAACATTGTGTTCTAGTATTATTTAGCATTGTTTAAAATATAAAAATTAAAAACCAAGTAATATCATATTTTTAAATAAATATAATTTTACTCAGTTACAAACGTTTATATTTGGATTTAACTTTAGCAACTATGTTAGAACGAAGAATAACAATAGCAATAATGAATTGTATTTAATAACTAGTTAACAAATATTTAGGAATCACTCTTTACGTATTTTATTGTCGAATACGAGCGGCGAAAAATTATATTAACAATTAAGTGAAATGTATGAAATGTAACAAATTGTAACCGATAAATATTAGATTGCGTTTTTTAGATTTATTTTTAATTATTCTAATTCAGCGTTACGATTGAACAAACAACTGTAGTTGATTCGTATTTTTACTACTAATATTTTTACAACAATTATTGTCAATATTTTCTAATTATTTATGCTTTATACTATTTACACAAAACAATGTTTCTCCGAATTACAGCAACGTAATCTACATTTTCACCAATTTTAAATGTTAATCAAATTTAGCGATATAGTTTTTAATATATTACTTGTTAGTTTTAATTAGTTTATGAATAATGATTTAGCAAATAATAATAATGTCGACGCCGTCGGCCCTTTTTTAAGGAAGACGCGAACAGCTCGACCAGCGTTGCGAAAAGGTGGGGTATTAAGGCGAAAAACACTTGGGTTGAATGGTGAATAACTTTAGCTTTATTCAAAATTACTCTACCTAAATAGTACTGTCGAAACGGAGCTATTAAAATGCGCGGCGATCTCTCGCGGTAGCAGTTTTTCTTCTATCGGCGAACGAATTTGGAGCCCTCAGTCTCGCGCGAACGTCGCCGGAATTTCTGCCCCTCCTTTTCCGTCTAGAGGTTCGAGTCCGCTCGTGACTCTTCGCGAGGATGAGTAGGGGCAGTAGTCGAAGCTCGCGGACACTCGCACAATATCGTGGATATTTCATAGACGGGCCTATACAAACATACCGCCCGCCTCGGATGAATTGCAAATTCGGACGAAATGAAGACCAAGCGCCAAAGGCAAAAGATGAATAAATCAATTAAAACGGTATAATTTTCGCGTACAGAAACTACAGAACTGCGAGCGCCGCACATATAAAACTGAAAGTTGTTGAATCGCGATATCTGACAGTACAAAATAAACTTAAATTAAAATCGCAAGAACTACGTCCTAGCTAAATACTACAGTATTACAAGTTATAATTCTTGACTACAGTCTTCTTTGCTGGGTAATAGTTGAATATCGCCGCCCGCCATGAGAGATGCCGAGTGATGATAGCTAGAGACAGCCTTTTCTTCCAGTGGGAGCACGATAAGCTTGTTTACTGGTCTCGTCAACTCCGATGTAGCCGTGCGAATGGAGGCCACTCGAGTCAACCCGTCGGCACCAGGATGTAACTGCGTGACTCTAGCCAGTGGCCACTTTGTGGGCGGCAGAAGCTGATCCTTAAACAAGACAAGGTCGCCAACCTTTAGCGTATAGTTGGGCCGTAGCCATTTTGGTCGCTGTTGAGTTTGTATCAGGTACTCCCGATGCCACCGCGTCCAAAAGTGGTTTTTCATTAACTGAAGCAGCTTCCACCTAGAACAGACTGTGTGACGCTCGTTAATCTCCAGGTACGGTTCTGGGAGACACACGAGAGGGGCGCCTATCAAAAAATGCCCCGGAGTCAAGGCCGTGACATCCTGCGCGTCAGAGCTGAGAGCACTCAGTGGGCGAGAGTTTAAGCATGCCTCTATTTGAGCGAGTACGGTCGAAAACTCCTCAAAGGTTAATTTTATGTCGCCCACTATGCGATAAAAATGTCGCTTGAAAGACTTGACATTAGCCTCCCATAGGCCTCCAAAGTTAGGAGCTCGGGGGGGGGGGGGATATAATGCCAATC
>UELU01145031.1:0-10251 GCA_900490025.1 Megastigmus dorsalis
ATAATTCCCAAGAAATGTGGACCAGATGGTGGAAATTTTGGAACAGATAGGCGAATCAAGATATTTTTCTACCTTTGACTTGGTTAACGGATTTCATCAAATTGAAGTGGAACCGGAAGGTAGACGTAAAACCGCATTCAGCACCCGATACGGCCATTATGAATACGTTTGCATGCCGTTTGGTCTCTATAACGCCCCTCCAACTTTCCAACGTCTTATGGATCAAATGACCCTTGGACTATACCGATTTATTTGTATTTTTAGAAGACATTATAATTTATGCAAAAACTCTTGAAGAGCAAAAGAAAAAAGTCTTTAACTTATTAGATAGATTAACCAAAGCTGGATTGAAATTGCAAGTTGATAAATGTGAAATCCTCACACTAGAGGTAACTTATCTCGGACATTGGATCGGTAATTTCGGAGTAAAACCCGATCCCAAGAAAATAGAAGCTATAAAGAATTACCCCGTACCGAAAAATACTACCAATATTCGACAATTTCTCGGATTATCTAGTTACTACCGGAGATTCATCAAGAATTTTTCATTTAAAGCAAAACCTATGAACGATTTACTGGGTAAAGACCGAAAATTTAATTGGAGCGAAGACCAACAGAAAAGCTTCGAAATCTTAAAAACCGCTCTTTGTGAAGCCCCAGTACTCATCTGCGCTGACTTAACTAAACCATTTATGCTCACTACCGATGCCTCAGATACAGCAATCGCAGCAGTATTGAGCCAAAGTGATCCAGGCGAAGATCGACCTGTAGCTTATATGTATGTCACGATCACTCAATAAAAGTGAAAGAAATTATTCAACGACAGAAAAGGAATGCTTGGCAGTGATTGCTGCCGTAAATCACTTCAGACACTATTTATATGGAAGACACTTTACTGTATACGGAGATCACGAACCTTTAATCTGGATCGACTCAATGAAAGATCCCATGAGCCGATTAAATAGATGGACTAAATAGAGCGACTCAAATATCTCAACTTTAATTTACAATATTTTTAATTTTTACGCGATAACTCGACTCAAAATTTATAAAATATATTCAGTAAATCCTCCTTAATATTTCTATATAATTATTTTTTATGTCTTAGAAAGTCGAAGTAACCCAAGAGCTACCTTAATAAATGCGAAGAAAAAACCTATACATTTTTACGATGAAAACTATTTTTTTAACATAAGAAAATCTAAATACTATGTACTGATATAAACTCTGGTCGATGTCAGCTTATACTAGCAGAAATTAAAATGTTTAAAATGTGTCGAAAAATAATGACAAGGTTATGAATAATGTTATAATATTGCTGTAAAAAGTAGAACAGAACTACCTAGCCTTTATTTTATGAAATTTAAAGTTTGAAGTTAAGAATAAAACTGTCACCAAATAAAACCTCTAATCTAAAAACGGTATTTATATGTATAAATGGGTATTAAGCATATGTTTTTTATTAATTAATATATAATACGCATATGAAACAACATCAATATTAAATCGACTTAAAATAATTAATATTAATAAAATCATTGATATTTATAAATGAATACATTGAATATCTTATTAATAATAATTTAATAATATCTTATTAATAATATCTTATTAATTAATAAAGTATATTTATAGTTATTTTGTAAAAATTATGTAAAAAATTTTCTTGACAAAATTTAATTGTATAAAATTATTTTCTTAAAAATACAGAAGGTTATATGAGACAATTATTGGTAAAATGTATACATTTTTAGTTTAAGATGGTGCAAGAGAAATTTGTTTAAAAAAAAAAACAAATAAGAGAAAATACAATGATAATTAATCTAAATTATTGTATATTACAATTTATTTTCAAACAGCTTATTATAATAAACAATTTTAATTACAAATAAGGAGATACAATTTTTCATTTTCAAACATCATCATATTGACACAGTAACAACTTATTTTTATTCTATACAAATATATGTGAAAATTTTTTCATTGACGCATAATTTTATAATGATTAAACTATAACTTGTTAATTTAAACATTTTTTAATTTGTCATGTAAGTCCTCTTTTAATTTAAAATAATTGAAAATAATGTTATTTTCATAAAATATTTGTTAAGAAAAAATTAATAACATATTACTTTTTAACTTCTTGTATTAGGTTATTGAATACTATAATAAAATACTAATAATGTAATTTTAAAAACAAAACATTTTATTCATAAAATATTATTTATTATTAAGTCAAATATGCAAATTTCTATTAAAACTTTATAAATTTTATATTTCATTCATTTAAACATTAATTTATTTTAAGTAAGTGTTGTTTAAAATATCTTATTTCAAAAAATGATTCTTAAAATAATTAATTTGTGTTTTTTCAACTATAAAAAAAAATAAATGTTCCATTTTTGAAATGCCAACATTTAAAAAAAAAAACAGTTTAATTGAAAATGTACTATAACAAAACCATCAACATTCAAAATTAAATGAGCAGTCAATCTTACAATGTAATTTTCTGGTTTAAATAAATAAATAAATAAATAAATATCTATCTTTATATATTTCGTTAAATTCAATTAATCGATTTTGATGCATCTGGAAAAATTTTACTTCTATGTAAGAGAATGTGCTACCATCAGAAAGATTCCTACCTTACCGGTTTGGTATATATAATATGTTTATAAGTGTACCAAATCAATAAAAATATTAATTTTTTAGCTTTTTAAACACTTTCAAAAATTTTAAAATTTAATCATGAAAAATCGTAAATGGTAAAATATAAAATGTAAATGGTAAATGGCACATATTTAACTGACAAGTATTATAAATACATTTCATAAATTAACTTTTTTTCATTATAATGTTACCTTAGCATAGAAAAACTTATAGCAAATTTCAGTGATATTTTCTATATTCCGAAACAGTACCGCCTACCTCCCGTACATAAAGAGGAAATTCAAAAGCAGGTAAACGAACTTCTAGAAAAGGGAATAATTGAGCCATCGACATCTTCGTACTCGAGCCCATGTTTTCTAGTACCCAAAAAGGAGGATTTACAGGGCAATAAACGATATCCTATGATAATCGACTATAGGAAACTAAATACAAAAACATTAGATGACCAATTCCCTCTACCTAACATTAACGATATTTTGGATCAAGTAGGAGGATCTAAATATTTTTCAGTTTTCGACCTAGCTGCAGGATATCATCAACTAGAAATTGATGAAAGAAACAGACATAAAACTGCATTTGTAACTAATGGAGGTTTAATCATTTTAATCGAGGAAGTTTTGGCTTGCGCACAATGCCTGCAACGTTTTATGGTCCACTCGCAATGATACTCGCAGGCTTATTAAATAAGGAACTTTTCTGTTTCATCGACGATATAATTATTTACTTGCAAACCTTGCATGAGCACATAAAACGACTGGAAAATTTGTTTTTAAGATTATGCAAAGGAGTACTAAAATTGCAAACAGAAAAATGCGAATTTTGCAAACAAGTAGTAACATATTTAGGCCATTTAATAAGTGCGCAAAGGGTCACGCCAGATCCGCGCAAATTAGAAGCGGTAGATAATTATCCAAAACCCAAAAATCAAAAGAATATCAAGCAATTTTTAGAATTGGTGGGATATTACAGAAGATTTATTAATCAATTGTCTAAAATAGTTAAGCCATTAACCGATTTATTAAAACAGGACGCGGAATTCGTATGGGCGGATAAAACACAAGAAGCCTTTGATATACTGCGCAAAAAATTGTGCGAAGAGCCTATCCTCATTTTTACAAATTTCAAACAAAGTTTCAATTTAACGACCGACGCATCGGAATATGCTGTGGGAGGAATTCTCTCGCAAGGGAAAATCGGCAGCGATTAACCAGTCGCATACGTTTCCATAGTATTAACGGATGTATAAAAACGCTGGGAAATGTCCAATAAAGACTGTCACTGGTCTACTACATTAAACATTTCAGACCATATCTTTTTGGAAGACGATTCTTTCTCATAACCGACCATAGCCCGCTTGTTTGGCTACAAACACACAAAGATACCAACTCGCGTGCAATGCGATGGCGACTGCTGCTCGCAGAATACGATTTCGAAGTCATATACAGACCGGGTCGTCTAAACGTGGCAGATGCTTTATCTAGAAATCCAGTGGAGAGAGTTTTGGCGATCACTGAAGAAATAAGCGTACACGAGAAAGAGTGCTCTGAAAATTTTTCCTGATATACACAACACTTGAAAGAACAAATAAAATTGCCAGTTTGCTTATGTGCCTGTAGAGCAAAAGCATGCATGATATGCGTTGTAACGGGGCTGTTTTTACTGTGTGCAGTACCGGTGTACTACACACTCCTACCTTTCCTACACGTTGCAGCGGGAAAATCTTCACGTAATTTTCCCCGCTGATCAGGTGCAATATCTTCCGTACAAATCCGAGACTCTCTTGATAAGTGTCGCTTTCCGTTGATCGAACCTTTGATCGTGAGCACCGTTTTACGCTCACGATGCCAGCTACTCAGATTTATGCACAGAGGAAACGCTTTTTAACTGTGCCCGCGGAGGCGGCGGTAATCGCGAGAAAAATAGGGAAAAGCTAGCTGCTCGAATAAACAATGCGTGGTTTAATTAAATATCAAGTATATTCTTATATACCATTCAATCACCAGTTATTACAGTAGAATCTCGAACCGAGAAGGCTTTGACGCGGGAAACACACGCACACATACACACGCGGATTGCCGCTTGCGATCCGCCTCAATAGTGCACGATGTACTTACTCGTATGGTGCTGCACTCAGCAATTTCGCTCTATCGGCTCCTTACACAAGTTGCACTGGCCTGCAGGTCCTTGGTGGTGGAGTAGATCGGTATTGCACCCTCACTCACTCACACACATACACTTCGCGTCGCGTCTCTAATCCCCGTTAATAGTCTCGCGAGTCAACCATACAGTTAGTGTCTTTCGTTGCGGCCGAAATCGATCTGACGGCGCGATCGAACTATCCTATCGCGCCGTCTCTCTCTAACTCGCGAGATCGCCTATCTCGCTCTATTCCGCGACACGCGCCATGCGCCACGCTCGCTGTCGTGCTCATCGTCCACGGTGCTTGTGCGTTGTCGGATCTAGCGTACAATCGAATTAACGATTGAACCCTCGATTCAATCGCGAATTCGTTATAGCGTAAAGTAGCGTATTTTCGTTTTCTTAAAAATGATTTTTTTTCAATAATTCCGTTATAACTTATTCAACAATAACTTTTATTGACTGATATGATAATATATCATTAAACTAATCATGAGGAATAAAAAAATACCCAACCGAAATGTGTGCCTCATTTATAAAAAAAGATACATGGTCCAGAATATGAAAATTTAAAACTTAAAAATGGTATAAAATGACTGTTTTCTTACAGATCTTTGAAATTATAGGTTGAAAACTTTTCTGACTACGCGTAATTTGTAGCTATTTGTAATAAGATCATGCTAAAAAATCGTTGAAAAAATAATTCTTAATTTTAATAGCATTTGTATACTTTAAAAAATTTAGCAATGTAAAACAATTTTATGAATAACAACTAAAAATTCTGAATAAATTCCAATGTACTGTTTGGCTAATTCTAAGAACTTTTTATTCTTTACTAATTTTTCAAAAATTTGATAGTTTCGACTTAAAAATTTCAAAAAATATAATAAACGTCAAACACAGAAGATGTAATTTCCAAAATGCTGTAAACTTCAAGTTACTATATAATGAGTTTCTATCGGTCGAGTGGTCAACTCAAGTTGTCAATAAAGCAGTTTAATTGATTTGTCTGTATAAACATAACAATAGGACGACAACGTCTTCAGTTTTCCAAGAAATATGGAAAATATTTACTTCTGTGAGTAGCGTCTATTCACATGTAAAAAAAGTATCATACCGATAAAAAAAGTAGTACCACTGAATTACAAAATAATGACGTTTCGCAGCCGAAAAAAATGTGTGTAACGCGAAAATCATTGCATCACGTATGGTAACTGTGACGAGAGATTCTTTCTCTCTATGTAGATTCGGCATCATCCGACTTTCCGGTAACTTAATCCGGAAAGGAATTTGTGAGGGTGGGTAAATGAAGTGACGCGAAGACTGGAGAACTTTATACTCAATTTATTCACTATACTCAATTTTTCGTAGAGTCGGCAATTTGACTGTTGCCGGGTGGAAAAGTGCTGCGTCTGCTGACGCTTTCATTTTATGGCGTCGTCAGATACAAGTAGCACTTCTTTGGAATGCGGTGATGTACGCCGCATTTTATTGTAAAATGATATTTGCGCGCCAATGAATAAAATAATAGAACAGTTAGGTGTTCTATGTAACACGACCGGGGCCTCATCGCCTGCGCCCCCGCAGGTGCCGCAAAGATGCGCGCAAATGAGAACTCGACGGCGTGATAATGAAAACAAAACAAGAAAAGATAATGTTGTATTGTTATTGTGTAAAAATTTATGTCTACTATTTTTATCACACCATGTAATAATGTATTGATTGATATTCCCCATGCAACATAACAAGCTGGTACTGAAGCTTACAAGGGTTCTTACATTAGTTTTTTTTCCATAAAGGAGCAAAATATACTAAAAGGACGTATGCTGGAGTGTACAAAAATTTATATGCTGAGAAGGGTATGACATTCGTTGTCTATAACATTATAGGATTGGATACATTGGAAAAGGAAAGATCGCTAAATTAACAATTTGTGCAAGAAACGTCTACAATTACAAAAATGATTTAGGAAAAAAATTCGCATAATATAAGATATAAAATTTGATATCAAATTCACAAAAGTAAAAGTATAAAAATGCTTTAGACAAAAATTCACAAAAATTTTATATAGATCAAAATTCGCAGAAAAATAAAAGTATAAGATTACAAAAATTGGTTAAGACGCGCATTCGCATAAAATTGATTTAGACAAGAATTCGCATAAAATATAAGATTACAACAATTGATTTATATAACAATTTCGCAAAAATAAAAGTATACTATTACAAATTCGTTTAGACAAAAATTGCTTAAGATAATACAAAATATAAAATTAAATGATGATCTTGGTGATCAGTTTCCGATAACTAAGGTTGATGCCATGACAATAAAAGTTCCAGATGTTGTGTTTGTACCCTTTCCGTGTGTGTGTAATCATTTTCTGGGCATGGTGTATAGAGCACCGGGAGTCCTGGGTTGGGATTCTGTTTTCTTCTAGGCTAGGTGGTCGGTTGGTCATGTCTTGGACTCTCGAATGATTTTGGATGAGCATTCTCCTCTGTTGTGCTGGTTGGATTTGTATATTTTCGATATTTTGTATCTCGCTTCCTGCAGGTTGTTGTTGCTTTTTCTCTGGAAACAATCTTTTCTTGATTAGAGTAAGGGGACCCCTCATTAATAATATTTTCCACAAAATAGCGGAAATTATTGCTACTGTTATGAATGATCCACCAAATATAGTTATTTGCTTCTGAAAAATGTCGAAGTTTTTGCTGATGTTTTTGTACTCGCCAATTGTTTTCACTTTCTCCACTACTTCTTGAAAGCTTGTCCCTGTTTTTAATGGATTATTTTGTTCGTTATGTTGTCCTTTTGTAGTGTGAATTTGGTTCTGTTTTATTGTGTCATTTATATATTGCCCGTAATCGTCTTTGTCTGTCTCGTGTTTTAGTATGTTTTGGATATTAAACTCGTATTCTGGAAATATTGTGACTGATAATTTTGTTTAAATTTCGCGAGATGCCGTGAATCTGGCGTTTGCAGTGTCCTCAGTGCACGCTAGACTTAACCGTAATATGCCTATCCCGTTTATTTCGAACGAAATCTGATCTGCTCTGTGGCATTGTATAAATGCTTGCTCTTTTTATATTGTAGAAATCATGAATTTGGGTGTGTAGACGCATCGAGTATGTGTCATATAATTTTGTTAATTTAACATTACAATCTGAAAAATTTGTTATGTTTTCTTTTATAAAGATTTTTAATTATTGGCTCGGTTTCCTTACAAATATTAAGGTCGCCTAATTTTTTACATTTATTTATTGCGTCTAATTTGATAGGCATATACGTATTATAGTCGTTAACTGCGATATAGGATGATTCTGGCCATATGTATGCGAACGTATCGGTTGTGTTTAACATTTATTGTTTAATAGGTATTGGTGAAATTTGGCATAATTTATATGTTTTGAAATCTAATAGCGGTATAGCAATGTAGTAAATTTGCTGGAAGTTTAAAAATAAAATAGATAAATCTGCGATTTTTATTATTTCTAGGATAGTTGTATTTTTGTTAAAGATTGGAAAAGTTGCGTTCTGTCCGTTTGTTTAACTAACTTTTCCGAATTTTTTATTAAATTAGGTGAAATGAACCGTGGGTGTATGGCTCCTTGCGCTGCGAATATAATTGCATCGGTTATCAGTGCTGTGTCTAATTCGTATTGAAGGACGCCTTCGGCTAATATGTTTACCGCTGTGTCGATTTGTTTTCGCTCCATATTCGACTGTATTTTGTGACACTTTATTTATAATTTGTGTACGTATTTGATCAAATTCGGTTTCTACTAATTCCATCTTGTTCGCTAACAAATTTGCGACTTTACACGCATCTTTACTTGTTAATTGAATTAGGCTTTTTAATTCTGCTTCGGATTCTTCGTCTAAGGTACCGAATAAATGTCTCGAGATTTTTTCGAAAGGGTAGAAGTGATCTCCGCTTGCGGGTTGTGCTGTCATTATTATGTCCTTGTAACAGTTCTGTTATGCGTTTTGTGTCTTTTATTGTGGATATTATTTTGTAAATAGTTTTCATTTGTTCGTTATGTACACATATTTCGTTTAATGGAGCGCATCTGTGCACGATTTCTCGCCATATCGTTATATATTTATTTCCTCGCGAAACATGCTGTTCCAAATCTACACGTTGGATGATTTTATTTGTTGTTGCGAGTGGCGCGATTTCCTCGATTATCAGCCCGGGATTGTGAGGAATTAACTGCATGAATTTATCCTCGTATGATTCCCTTGCGCACGTCATCCTGCAAGGATTTTTATTTTCGTGACGAACTTAGTAAATTATTTTTATATATATATATATTTGTTTTGGGTTAATATTTTTATTTTCATGTTCTTCCCAATATATGCATATATTATATATTGTGAAATGCTTAATACTTTGTCATTAGTCGAAGCTTAGATATTACTTAGATGTTATTAAATAGTCTCTTGCGCTTGTTTCATCTTATATGATAAATGTAAAAATATTATTGATTTTAAATACGTTGATGCTAGAGAAAAAAAATATAGTGACGTACTATGAGAGTTATTTGTTACTCTTTTGTTTTCTTTTTCTCTGTTTTTTGTTTTTTATGTGTCGATTTTATAATGTGCTAGTGACGTGTATTATATCAGTGCACAAAAATTGTCATTCGAGTGTACCTCTGTTGCATGCATGCTCTGCATATTGTCCATTGGATCTTTTGATTTATGTATTTATTTCTAAACAGAAAGGGGTTTTACTTCAAGAAATTGCTGATGTTGCTTTTGTTGATTTGTTATGGTCCTTATCTGGTCTTTAATATCCTGTAAATTGTTAATATTTATGCTGAAATAGCGTTGCCAAATGTATTGGCGTGTGCTCCTCTTTTGAGAGAATATGCAATTTGTGGAACACAAGTGCCGTAACTAAGGCGCATGAAGGTCGTAATGATCCTGTTTATGCGAGGCTTGGAGTATTGTACTCACGCTGGCACAGTAAGGAAACGGTTGTATGTTTTTTCTTTGCCTTACCCTTTTTTCTAATCATACTCAATTTGATGACTCTTTTTATTATTTATCTTTCACTGTCGAAAGAAATATTTTGGGTGGATGGCATTATTATACATTCCTACCTTTTTACGCATTTATTTTGCTTAAGGTAGCTCTATGGGTACTCTCTAGTCTACTGAGAGATGAAACAAAAAATTGTTTCAAATACTTTATAAGCCTGTTAAAAGTGTTTCAAAACTTTTTTCTTCAGTTTTCATTTAGGTTTAATACCCTATTCTTTATTATTTTATTAAAATAAAACATTATTTTAAACAATTCTCTGTTTATTTGACTTCGGTTTCATCCTGACATGAAAATGTGACAACACTGAACAACGAGTATCCTTTCGCACCAACTGTATGACGAATGATGCGATGTTGCCAAATTTCTATCACTTCCTAAACTAACCGTGAAAAC